>BMAV01018090.1:32954-49723 GCA_019973955.1 Trichonephila inaurata madagascariensis | reverse complement strand
GTACTTTTGAGTTTGATATATAATAAATAAATGATACATAAATTTTTGAAGGTTATTTATTTGGTAATCATTTATATTCATTAGATGTATTCAAGTTAAGTCAATACGTTTTTATCAGAAGTTTTAAAAACTAATACTTGGCTATATCTCTGAATCCTTTCCTATTGCAAA
Source organism: Trichonephila inaurata madagascariensis (assembly GCA_019973955.1). Taxonomy (NCBI): domain Eukaryota; kingdom Metazoa; phylum Arthropoda; class Arachnida; order Araneae; family Nephilidae; genus Trichonephila; species Trichonephila inaurata. Next base: position 49,552 of record BMAV01018090.1, on the reverse strand, counting down.
ATCTTCGATTATTCAGCTCAAAGTCTCTGTCATTTATCTCGATAAAGAAACAGAATGCAATTTATTTTTCATTTATTATTAATGTATTTCTTGCTAGTTTTTTTTTTATTTTTTAAAATGTTCTGAAGTAATCGAATTCGGATAACATTGCCGTCTCTCACTTATATGTCTATATTTGGAAAATCAATTTGCTGGAAGTAGTTTGTATGATCGAAATATACTCTTCATATACTCGATAAAGCGTGAAAAAAAGGATACTTATTTTGAGACACATTTGACGGCTTCTTCATCTGTCATAAGATGTCAAATATTGTGTACTTTTCAACTTCGCATAAAATATTTTCAATTTATTGTTTACTCTTTAAATTTATCAATAAACATTTTATTACAAAATGGCTTCCAAAAGTTAAGCTCACAGTCTAAACTTTCAATCTTCAAAAGAAAGCGTATTTTAGTGCCCTTGAATGATTGCGAATTTATAGATGTCGATATGAAAATATCATATTTTACAGCCTACGATTGAATTCATGTACACCTTTTGAAACCAACATTTTAAAAGTTTTCCTTGAGGTACATTTAAATGCTTACCCGAAATGCTTATAGTTTTACAGTATTATTTTTTTTTTGTTGATTTCCATTTGCTATAACTGAAAAAAAAATGAATTACAAGCAAAGATAGCTGACATGCTTTCAAACATTTTGAATGATTGAGTGATGAGTGTTTATTAGCATTGCACTCTGAAGCAGAATGAAGGCTATTGGCGATGGGCCTCGTAATTTTAAACCATAGTTAAGTGACGAGAACGATACCTGAGCTGATACTACTCTCCAAACTTCTACATCACACTAAAGAGAGGAATTTGAGTCCTTATAGATGTAACATGGATCAACCTTTCAGCGGGTCTTCAGTGACATCAAGACTGGAACCCGCTACTCCCAACAATACCGAGGAGGCTTTGAAGAAGGACAGCCAATCGAATGTGTCATTCTTGGCTTTGGTGTTGATTATTTGGAAAATTCCTTGATTGTGGGGAAAATTCCAAACTAGAGTCAAATAGTTTGGAGTCTTGAGTCGGTTCTTTCAAAGGTTACTACATCTCTGATTATCGGTATATTGTTACAATAATCAAATGGAATCCACGAGTCACTTTTACAACTATTACATTCATGGTTGTAGTATTTACTGAGCAAGGCAAGATTTGCGAGTACTGTACGCTAAAGGTTTCCACACGAATAACTACATGTTTGAGTATCTCGTGTTCGTGTTCAACAAACCACCCAATCCAGAGAGGTTATATTAAAATTGCATGAACATGCCAATGGGACTGTCTCAAATCAGTGCATGGACAAGATGAGACTTGCCATGGAATCAGACGGTGAGTTTGTAAGCTTTTGGAGAAACGCAGCATACGCAACTAGGCCAATAACATCATCAAATAGTACGTATTTAGAAACCGTTGCGATGTGGTGTGGGTTGGAATTTTTATTGATATCTCTCACCGAAGTACACCTTTTCAAAGTCAATTCTATGATTACAGCGCTGTATCCAAATAAAATCATACATCCCATTTTGAGACAACATACAGAAGTTAATCCTGATTCCTCATTCATTTATAGTAAACATCGTTGACATCTGGAGAGTGAAAGTATTTCTTCCAGTGGTGTAACGTACCCCCGCATCGCAAGGAGGCCCAGGGTTTTAAGGGGCCCAAAACCTGACTGACGCCAAGTACTTACCCTATGTAAGATCCGGCTTGGGGCCAAGAATCTGACTTTGTAGGGGGACCCTAATATTTTCTGTTACGTCTCTGATTTCTTCTATAGAGTGGCCAGCGTTATATTTATCGACCTTATTCCCATTCCTAATCTTTGGGTTGATTTTCGACTTTCTTTCTGTGTATATTCACATTCTTCATGCAGTCGCAGAGATGTTAATTATCCTATTGGAGGAATTTTCGTAAAGTTTATGTGAAGATGTGTGGTGGTCACATATTTCATTATCGCCAGTTTTATTATTATTACTTTTTTCCGTTTTTCACATCAAGTTTTATAATGATCCAAAAGTAATGCCATTCCGTGAAGTGCTAAAATTAAACATTTACTATTTTTGTGCTTCATTATTGTTTTTTAATCCAAACGTTTGCTGTTTTCATGTGCAATTTTGTGTTAATCAATGCTTTACTTCCCATTTTGTTGTTTTTACCGTGGTATGTAATAGATGTCAATTTAATTTGTTTAAGAATCTTTAGGACTCTTTTTTTTCTGTAAGTTAGTAATTTAAAAGCCAAAACAAAAAAAAAACTGTCATTAAATCGTTTAAATAAGATTCGGGGCTTTTGATTAAATTAGATAAATTAAATATTTGTAAAAACGCTTTACTAATTTCTGCTTAGATTAACTAAACATATTTTATATTTCCAAGTTAAGCAATCAATACGTATAATTTAATTTCATTACTTTACATAAAATTTTAAAAAATACAATATTAATTATGTAATTAATTAATTTAGACAAAATAAACTTGTAAATTATATATTAAGTGATAAGACATATAAAACGTAATTTCTCTAGAAATTAAAGTTAAACTAATTTTATAAATAAAAAAGACTATGATGAAATTTATCACTTCCTTCTATTCATCATCTTTAGCTCCCTTACGTAATGTTAATTCAATGTTGCATTAATTCCTCTCAATTATAGACTACGACATTCTTGTATTTTATTCTTAAATAAATGTGGATGTAAACAATGAATAAAAGTAATTTCAAAATGACGCTAATTCAAACATGTAATTGTGTATTTCATTTTCTTGTGAATTTTGATCTCTGAATTTTGAATTGAACTTTTTGCATTTTTAAAAGTTGCACGAGGGTTATTGGCGAAGAATCTCGAAATTATGAACCTCGGTTAAATGAAGAGGACGACCCCTGAGCTTTCACCCCACTTTCCACTCCACGCTTTAGGGCTGCGGTAGCCCAGTGGTCAAGGTATCGGATCATGGCAGGCATGTCATGAGTTCGAGCCCAGTACCACTAAAGACCCCCGTGTAGGGCAGCGATGCACGTTAAATCTGTCGAGAGCTGAAACGTCCTCCCATTGGTGTGGTAGTTAGGAGAGAGGGGTGCCAGCTCAGATGTCGTCCACGTCACTTGATAAGGGTTCAAAATTACGTGGTCCGTCGCCAAAAGCCCTCTTGTAGCTGAACAGCGTGACGTTAATATTCACTCACTCACTCCACTCCACGCTAACGTGGGCACTTATAGTCTCAATAGATTTAACGTACATCAGTTCTACGATTCGGATCTTCAGTGGATTTGACAACGTTCTAGTTCGCGATTATGTCCACTTAGCTACCGCATCCTGAAATTTGAATAATTGTTTTTCAGGGTATGAAGTTTAAACTAAGAGGCATTTGGTAGTTATGGTTTCTGTTAAAAGTAAATATATTTCTTTCTTTCTTTCTTGAAAGAAATTTAAAAAGTTTTATCCAGTGAAAAACATGCAAAAGCTTTGATTTTTATATTTGCTTGCTTTTGGAATGTATTTATTCAAATTCTACGATTAGTTCACATTCTCCCTATATATATGTGGGGGAGGGAAATAACCTACGCCGCGAGTAGATTTTTTCCTGATTATTAAAAATTATGTTTATGTTGTCATGGGGCATACTTGAGGAGACTTGGTACTTTTTACTTTTCATTATTTCTTGTAGAAGGACATTTCAAACAGCTTACATTAAACTGGACAGCAGAAAAACACACAGGCGAAAGCAGGCAGCAACGATTACATGGCGATTGCAAATAGACAAATAGAATGAGCACAAATAGACTTTCGCTTTAAACCGGCTGTGAAAATCGCTTGACTACTTTGTAACAGGAGGTATGATTAGTAAGAACGGGCAGGAACAAGATTTCTGATGCAATGTCACTATTCGATTACGATTAAGATTAACGCGTTAGTTTTGAACCAAAAAATTAAAAGTTATTTAAAGAGAAGATTATTTAAAAAGAGTTAATTAAAAGGAATATCTTGAGGGAATTATTACACACACACATGTATATGTATATGTAACGTGTTCAAATTTTCAATCGTTAATGAAAAAATAATTTTTATTCAGCCACTCAAGTTCAAATACATATTTTTACACTTATAGTGGATGACACTTTATGTTAATACAGTTTTTTTTGAGGTATTAATTCATTAATTTTTTAATTAATGAATAAATACTAACAAACAGAAAGAATAGTCCAACACCATGTATAAAAAAGAAAATCGCTCATTTCGTCCCTGCAGCGCAATGGGTAGCGCGTTGGGCTTCTAATCCAAAGAGCGTGGGTTCGAGTTCCACCTGGGATTGCCTAACATCTGAGAATGTGATTTCTTTTTACTATACTATTTTATTGGAATAATTAAATTTTATTAATGAATAAATAGTAACAAAAATATAGTCCAACACCATATATAGAAAAGAAGATGGAAACTTCTTTGGAAACTTGGCAACGAAATTCGACTTCTATTTTGTCACTTAATATTGTAATTCTGTCACATGTATATACATATTTGTATTAATTGTAATTACTTAATAAAAAGTAACTAAAATAAAAATTTTCTCATTTGACCTAAGTAGTAATTGACTTAATATTTTTTATATTACTTGTTTAGAGTATGTTCTTCAGATGCAAGTAAAGATAAAAAGTGCTCTTTTAAAAAAATGAACAAATTGTAAAATCGGAGTGTGGAAGATTTTCTTGAATTTAAAATCTTCTCTTATATGGAACTGAACTGCATAAGAGAAAATTTTAAATTCAACAAATTCAAATTGCACTCCGTTAGAAAAAAGTATAGATTCTTACGAATGTGGGAAAAATCCTACTTTTCTACATTTTATATTAATGAATACCTTTAATTACCAGTTAATTTATCAAGATAATGCATTAATTTCCATTCGCAGATGGTAGGTATAATGCAGTACATTTTTGAGGAATCTAAGGTTGAATCTGATTTGCATTTAACAAATCCTTTTTAATTAGTTTGTTGTTTTTATTTTCAACTAAAATTATCATCTTTGTTCTTGAACCTCTTTCTTCGAAGCTTTTGTTCTAATTATAAAAATAAGTAAAAACAGTTTTCGCGAAATAACGTCTCCGCAACATTTCCATCGCTTATTAAGATTCTCATTTTATTAATAAATCAACATTTTAAGTCAATGACAAAGTACTTAATTATAAAATTACCACATATTCAAAATCAAACATGCAAAGGCAAAAAAAAATATATATATATATATATAAAAGCAAAATTTCATCTTAAGAGCACAGCTATTCTCTCCTTTTATTAATTAATATTCATTCCATCCGACATAGAATTATTAGAGGTAGTTAAAAAAGGCAATTAAAACCACCTTCTCAAAGTTAAAAATTAAAATAGGCTACAAGTGAGAAAATTTCCCTTCGGTATTTTCAAAGAAAACGAGAACTTCGTTTGATATCTTTGCATCAACGTTGATTTTTAGGAGGGAGAAAAAAGTACGATTTTTCTACGCATTGTCATATAAATCTAGCTTCCACAAATAAAATAAAATGATTTGCATAAACCTAAACTTGATTAGTGCGTTTGTTTAGTTCTTTTTTTGTCGCTGTTATTAACATTTTGCAACGGATGGCGTACTTATTCTCAAACTCTAGCTGCATTTGTCTGGTTGTGTGTTAGTTTTTTTATGCAAAATTACTGCAAACTCTTAATTAACTTACCATGTTATTAATTAAGTATTTTTGAATTTTTAAGCAGGCTGTGTTTACAACGCCTTCGGGTCATTAACTATTAATTACCAATTTTAACCGCACAAGTGAACCGAGTAATTTCAGTCGCGTGTTAACCATCCGTAATTTGATATTGAACAAAATGTAATTCTTCCATCTCATCATAGGTGGGCTGATATTTTTTAAATAATTTGGTCTAATTCTTAACAGCTCGAAAGTACTTCAGCAGATCCCAATCAACTTTTGGATTTTTTTCCTTTCTGCTTCTTCCTTTCGTTCGTATTCTACGACAGAAAAAACTTTTTATGGTTTCTAAATTTGCTTAATCAGTTGTTGATATGAAATGAGCTATTATGAGTAAAATTGCTTAGATCTTAATTAAAATTTGATTGTTGCTTTATGGAAATGTGTTCTTAGGTGGAAAAAAAAGAAGAAACTTCATCATCATTGTGTCTTCTTTAAGACCCGTATTTGTAATAACAGGTGTCTCTTTTGAATAATTTTCAGAATTAGCTTAGTTCTTGCGAGTTTTCTTTGATTATGTATGAGTAGATTAAGCCTCTGTATATAAATGCGGATTTTCTCTTTACTGTCTTTTTATAAAATTGGCATTGTCTAAAATTTGATTTCATTCTTCATTTTTTTAAATTGATCCAGTACCTGGTTGTACATTGTGTTTTTATGAGAAAATCGTTTTGTTTATTTTGGTTGTTATGGTTGCCGTATTAATTTTGGTTAATTGTGAGTGCAATTTTGTTTCTATCAAGGGAGAAGAAATTTCAAATTTTTATTTCCTTTACATAGGAAAGATCAAAGTACCTACTTTTTGTCCTCTCTCGTTTATTTTTCCCAAACAACATATTTACTTACTATATAAATTTTTTATTTAGGAATCTCTATATGATAATACGGTTGTATTTATTACTTATATCTCTTAAAATCTAGAATATATTTATGTTTTTATACAGTTAATTTCTTAATTTTTTTTAATTTATGATCATTGTCTTATTTTAAATTGGCATTTTTATTATTTTGACATACAATGACGTCTGGGAGACATTTCATTTCATGTACCATCGTAGACTTTGACGTCTCCAAGACGTCAAAAACTATCTCCGGTGGACACCGAGAATCGTGCCTCTATTCTATTTTATTTTGAATGTTTAAAGTACCTCTCCTTTCTTTTCGATTGTGCCCGAAATCCACACAGCTCGGGAAAAAATAGCAGATAGCAAATTATGCTTCATTTGTATGTCAAGAGGTAAAATTATTAAAGGCTATTTTATTCTCAGTAGATTATTTTTCAAATTATTTAAGTATTCTTATTTTGAAACTAAAAAAAATATATAAGTTTATTTTTGTGTGGCGTTATATGTTAACATATTTATAAAAAAAAAATTTTTTTTTTTTTAAATAAACATAATAAATTTTTTTAAAAAACTTTGTCGTTTTTACAATATTTAATTAAATAAAAAACACTTTGTTATTTTCCTTAAACATTTTATTTTATATTGATAATAAAGTATCACTTTCTTTAGAAAGAAAAATGTATTTTAATAACCCATTGCTAAAGGTATTAATTTTCTTTTACTTCTCATGAAAGATTTTGTTCACTACTGAGGCCCGAAATTTATCCCTATACGTTATGAATTTAAAAGTATATAGAAATTTGATTTCTATATACTGATACGCGAATTAAAATGTTTAAAAAAATGCATACATAGATTTTAATCAAAACAGTTTTTTTTTCTTTTTCTTTTTTTTCCTTCTTTTTTTTTCTTTTTTTTCCTTCTTTTTTTTCTTTTTTTTTCTTTTTCGTATTTTAGTTTGTGTTCTTTCTTAAGATATATACTTTCCGATAAATGAATTAAACAAAAAAATATAAAATATTTTTATCTTGTTCGTTATGTAACCATTTTTGTGCAAATTAATCTTATTAAGTAGCATAATTGCTTTCGTATATAGATATTATATTGTTTTTGACTTAAGTTAGTTAATTAAAATAATTGAATAATACTTTTCAATGTTTAGAAAATATTGAAAAGAATAAAAAATATCAAAAGATATTAAAAATAAGTATATTTTGAACTGTGTCATTTTTTAATTTTACGAGCATGAATTCTAATAATTATAAAATTAATATTATTATTTTTGTTGGTTTGTTTTAAAGGAGCTAACGTCATTATATATTAAATAGCTTATCTTACTTCAGTACCGAGTTATAACTTTAATTATATATTGAGCAGCGAAATGTTATTTCAGTATCAAATTTTAAATTGCCTTTATTTTGTCACAGGTCCGGGTTCTATTCCCGGGCTAGGCAAGGTCAACTCAGCCTTTCATCCCTACTGCAGTGGGTCGATAAATGAGTACCAAGCTTTCTTGGGGACTTAAACATGGGGGTCTCGCTTCAGACTGACCACCTGATCGAGACTTCTGCTCATGCACTTCAGAACCCAATGGTCACAGTAGGTCTTGACCATCATGGGCTGTTGCGCCACTGAGTTTGAGTTTGAGTGTGTTTGTTACATTGACATGATATTTAAATTGAACTACTTTTTAGCCGTTCATTTTAATTATACATTTATCTATTTTATTGTATTACAGGAATACTCTGTTGAAGAGCTGAAATGTCTTTGTACATTTCAAATTCGAAATATGACTTCAGAAGAAATTCTTCTTGTTATATCAGGTAAATTGTACGAATTTACAAATTTAATTATACTTATTTCTTTTTCTTTTTATAAACTATTTAAATTCATTGATTTTATACACATACAAAAGTATCATCAAGTTTCAGAAATTATATCTTGTAGAAAATTTTTGTGATTAAAAATCAAATATATAAATATCCTCCCTCCTTCGAAGATATTTAATTTATTTCTGTCTAGAAAATTATACATTCAGAATACTTGACTTTCTCAAAAATATTTGGAATTTGTAATTATAATCATAGAATTTGACTGCTGCGTAATTAATTTTAATTAATCAATTCATGTACAATAACATCGGATCTTGATTCATTTGTATTGTATGCAAAATTATCCTCAAGGAAAAAAGATAATTTTGTCAGCAGGAATTTAATGAACTTATTGTATGTTTTAGGATGGCACATTGGACGTTTTATTAATCTAAAGAAAATATTATATATTTCTTCAGTTAATTGGGTGTAATTATTTTCTCTGGCATTCATCTTTTACTTAAGTGTTATTTAATTTGAAGAATATGTTTTCTGGAAAATTTGTAATTTCATAGTAAAAAAAAAAAATGAGATATGAAGTGGATTTGAAATTATCTTTTCTGTCAATTTATATCATAGAATACCCTCTTTGTGGCAATGAAACAAATTTTTTTGGAATTGTTTAATTGGTTTTTGTTGTTGTTGCTATTTGATTACTTGCTATGTTGGTTTAATTTTTTAAAAAAAATCATTCAATTAATATTTTTTGCTGTAAAGCAAATTCTACATATGCAATTTTATGAGAGATGGGTAATATAGTAGTTAAATTTGGGAAATAATTCATTATATATGTGTGTGCATGTGCTTATCATAAGAATTTATAAGTATTCCAATTAAGAAAAAGTATCACAATATCTCTCTCTTTGAAAGAATTTTTATGTCATAAGATATATTATGAAGTGTTTAAATGATTAATTTCTGTCGAAAGGTTTGAATTTATTTTTAATCTTATAATTTCTATTATTTATTTATTTGTAACTTCTTTATTTTATATGTATGTATTTGGGAGATACCCTCTTAATTGTGACTTTTCATGTGAGAGAGTTATTCATAGGTAACACTTCTCTCGCCTTCACAAATCTTCAATTTTTCCATTTAATATTATTAATTTAATTTTTTTTTTTTTTTTTTGCATCTTTTGTTCTACTGATGAATTTAGTTTTAAAAAATACATATTTTGTGTTAATAGAACAAAATGAGTGATTTTTTAATACAAATTTTACATTATATATAGATAGATATTAGTAGACCATGAACGTTTTTTAACATATTAAAACAGATTCCACAGGTTTATAATGATCTTTGCAACTTTTTTATGATTTTCAATAAAATGTAATTAGCGCTAATTAAATCTTCTCGAACGCTATAATAATTTACTGTAGAAAGTATATAGTAAAGTAGCGTGTGTATTGTGATTTTTGCCTCCTGATTTTATGAAGGAACACATTTATTTTTATTATCCGCTCAAATACCTATTCTTGTGGTCATGTGATGACATGTTGCTCTACCAAAAACAGTTCCAAACTTTACTTTCTTGGGATTCTGTACTAACGAACGATGAGAAAATTCTTATTTGCAGTTTATAAATTCATGGAATTAACTTACATAATATAGATTAGAATAATCAACATAGAGAAATAAATCTCTGCTTTATATACTTTGTGTGCTTCAGTAGCAAGCTATACAAGCGCTAGGAGGATTGAGAGTTATCACACCCGAAACTGTCATCGTTTGTATGGTTTTTCCTGTTTTTTGAATATGTAGACTAATTTATATACATATATGTTTTACTAAAAGTATTTGCAAACGAACTATTTTGTTATTATATATGTATATTACTGAAACAACATCATCTAGGAAGTTCCTGTAGCATGGATAGCAAGCTGAAATACTCCAAGCTGCTAAAATTTATATATCCATTAGTTGTGAAAATCAAAAACAAGTATACAAAAAGTTTAAAATAAGGAAAAGTTGAGTATAAAAGAGCACACTTCTATATATCGTCAACCTAATTAACAGAATGCGTACCTCCTTCTGGAATGCTAATTTGACATAGGAGTGCTACGCGCCAAGAGTTGTTGTTTATGTTCTCCAAGATAGGCGATAACGTTACAATATAGTTACCTTAATATTTTTATCGTGTGGTAAAGGAGTTCCCATGGGAATAACGTATATGTTTGGCGCGATTAAGGAATCGTGTGCTTGGCGCGTAGCACTCCTATAACAAATTAAGTTCCTTTGTGGAGTTACGCATTCTGATAATTTGGCCGACGGTACTGTTTTAAAAAGAGGATACATACAGTATGAACTTTCATTATTGAATAAGAAAAAAAGTTCGTCATTCGTCTTCCGTAATATCTTCAAGCACATCATCGAATTTTGTCTCATCTTCACCATAACTGTTACTCTGATCCATTAAAAAAACTGTGTTTCGTTCTATCTCGATTGCTAGATATACTACATTTTTAAATGGGTTTTTAATTATGTTAGGTTTAATTTCTGATTCCAAGCTTTTATTATCCACTCACATACTATTTCTAGACTTCAAAAGTTTAGAGTATTGCACATATACATTTCAAGTTTCATCGTGAAAAAAGGAGCACGCTATATGTTGAATATACTCAAATTTTTAAAAATCCAGTTTGAAAGTATACGGACATGTTATACAGCGAAATATACGGGAAGTAATTAAAAAGTATTTAAACGTGTAAAGAAAATTCGAGGAAATAGGAGAATAAAATGAATCATTTTAAAACGTCAATCTTTTTGCAATACATGAAGGGAAACTGACATAAATCTCTGATTTTATTATTTCTAAAATGTTACAATAATGGTCGTGATATTGATGTCGAACGCAATTAGAAATTGTGATGTAAATTTAGGTACACAAAAATCCATCAAACTATAAAAGTAATTATGTTTTGTAAGATTTTATATGTGTGGGAAATCTTTATTCATAAAAAAACATTAAGTAAGCATTTAAGTGGGAGAAATTTATCATTGCTCGAATTCTGAGTATTAGAAATCGAAACTTTTTATAAGTTTAAGAAAATAGCGTTTTCAGAAAGTTCCTCTTATTAAAATTTTATAACTCAAGAAACTCTATTTATATGTTTTCTTATCTGGAATTATAGTTTCTGCAAAATATTTAAGTGAAAAGATGGTAAACACAAGAAATGAGATGACTTCAAAATTTACGTCATTTATTACTTCTTTGTTATCAGTTGAATTTAATACAATTTTATTTCAACAAATGGTTACTATTATTTCTTAATTCTTGATATTTTTTTGATTTGCTAATAATGTCATGCTATTTATTTATTGCAGTTTTATTGAAATTGAAATACTTTAAGATACACACATAAATGGCTTAGAATATAACTAAATTCAATAAAGCGTACTTATACAATAAATAAAGATTTGATCATAAATTGCAACTTTAAATTATCTAGAACTGTTTAATCGTTACATCCATGCTATTTATCCTTTTTTCCCAACTGTTTATCCTTTTAAATGAATCTCTCCTTATTCGGATAGATATGTTTTCTGATTGTAAAAGATTTCTAACTCAATATATATATATATATATACATATACATAGGCTTGTATATAAAAATTTCTCTTAGTTATAAAGGGAATATAGGCCTAGTTATTCGAAAAATTACAAAAATTACTTGTACATAAAACAAAAAATATAGATATTTTAATTTGTGCTTCGTTTTTCAATACTTCAGAATATGGCCTCCATTTTTAAGTTACTTTATACACTTCTGTCAAGAAGTGTATAAAGTAAGCAAGAAGAACATCAAAGTTCAATGTATTCTATAGCAAGAAGAATATCAAAGCCCAATTCATTAGAGAAACATATAGAACTTGATTAAATTATTGAAAATACAGCTCTCTGCAAGGGGAGATAGACGCTGAAATCATTGACTATTACCCCCACACATACCTCGACAATGGATACAAGAGACTGGATTTCTTGTTGGGGTTTGACAATTCATGTTGCTTTGAAACATTGCCAAAATTAATCTGGTGTATGCCAGGTCAGACATTCTCAAACCATTGACCAGACGTGTTTTTAATAGACCATAGATCAGGAGAACAGCACAGACAATCCAACGTAGTAACACTACTCGGTGGGCCAAAAGAGAGTCTTGAGTGTTACATGCCTAGTGTAGTCGCATATTATCTAGTTCTGGGGTGTCCAGCCCGGGGGCCGCATGTTTCCCGCCTTGAAGAATTTTGCGGCCCGCGAGATTCTTTACAGCCTCACAAAATTCGACTATTTTGTACAGTATTTTTGTTTAATAATTTTTTTGTAAAAAATAAATCCCGTAACTGTTATTATTTTATCACGTTCTCTTTTTTTTCTAAATTGAAATTTATCAAACATAAATCGTACTCAAACTTAGCGCACGAAAATCTGCAACATCAATTACGATACGCAAATACACATACATTGAGATCGACTTGCAAAATCTAAGTGAAAGAGTTGAGAAACAGATATCTCACTAATTAAATAAACTAAGCATTATTTGACTATTGCATTATTATTATACTATCTATGTTTGTATACATGAAAAACAATGAAAACAATAATAATATATTAGTCTGTTTTAAATTTTCACTCCGACAAATGTTTGTTATTTATCCAAATCTAATATAAAGATATATATTTTTACATGCGGCCTGCGGGATTGTTAAGTTCTTCCGAAATGGCCCACGAGGTCATTTGGGTTGGCCACCCCTGAATGGAATATCACTGCGGGCAAGCTCTGAAGGTTAGGGAGGACAACAGATTCCAAATTCTCAGAGATACAGCATTATGTGGTTATTGTACTGGCAATACGTACTAGACGATCCCGTAGTGGAATTTATCATCACTCCTAATTATAATACCGGATGCAGAATCATTATGTCGATACATAGTGAGTGAAAGTTATATTAATGTTACTCAGTAAAACTGTACGAGGGCTATGCGGCGATACATAAGACAGCAGTTAAAGAACCTCTTTCCACGGACCCTAATCTGTTATGCAACATACCTTATTTATTATGCTAGGGTTACTGTTTTGCACACAATATGTCTGCCATTAAGCGCATTGGAGAGATGAGGTTGGTACAATCGTTTCCATCCATCAGTCGTTCCTTCTTGCATCAATCGATCCACAGATCTGCATCATTTTTTTTTAATTCGTTCTGCATGATCACTGATTTCCTGGAAGGGTAATCCGCATTTTCCATAGGCAGCAATTCTCCCTTGATTGAGCTCAGAAATTTGCTCGTATTTTTATATGAGGCATGCTTATTGTTCTTATGCACAAAACAACCTTACTTTAAAATGACATTCTATTCTGAATTCCACTTATTCTTGTGCATGTTGTTTTTTTTTAATCACCTGAAGTATTTTACGTAATATTAATTTGGTATTCATATTTTTTCGAAAGAAAACATAAGAAAAATGTTTCTTGAAATTCGATAGTTTTTTTACTATTTTTTTCAATGAGTTTACAAAGATAATTATTTAAGGGTTCGTTAACTATTATATGTGGGATAATCGTGTTTTTTTACTTCCCCCAATAAATGTGATTCTTTTCCTTTTAGTAATAGAACTTTGTGATTAAGAGAGTTTTAGACATTATTAATTTTCCTTGAATCGAGAAGATGTTTTCATTGCATTTTTCTTTGCTCTTTTTTTTAAACGGTCGAGAATTTTGATGCAGTTATATGGTCTTTCCTTCTCGTTATTTGCTAGTATGTTTCTAATTTCCTGGAAATTAAACTAAATTATTTATGATACATTTTTCTGTTGTACTTCGTTTGAATCAAGGTTGTGTATGCTTTCAATACAATCTGAAGATAATTGATATTCGTGTTTAAGCTTTAAGAAATAATGCCTTGCCTATTCCCTTGTAGTAATCAATTAAAAAAGAAATAAATGGCGGGTTTTTTTTTGTTTTTGTATAAAGTCTATCACACATATTTTTCAATGTTACATAAAATCCTAAATTTATTTCTTTTTAGGAAAAAAGTCTTCAAGTTCTGAGGACACAAAGCCTTCAAACACTCTAGGTGAAAGCGGATCTACCGAAAAAAGTAACTATATTTATAAATAGGTGTATGTTCTTAACTTAATAAATTCATTTACTAGTCAGTGTAACATTCAATTGAGCACAATCCTTTGTTTTTTATGCAACGATAACACTGTAATTTTTAAATAAATATATAAAAATGGAATATAAAGTTTTCCTTTTCATTATCAAATTCATTTCGTTATTCATCTTCATTATCAAATTTTCAATGTCTGATATTTAACCCTTTTGAAAGTTTTTTGATGAAGATTTTCATTTACATTTTCTTTCTCATTACATTGAAATTTCTTATATTTTCCCCATGTCTTAGAATCTGAATTTCATTTCGTATGACTTTATCTTCTGTTGTACTGCATTTTAGTTATACATTTGTGTATTTGTTTATGTTTGTAATATAGCCTGAAGATATCATTGATATTCATGTTTAGGCTTTAAGGTAATCGACTATATTTCGAAGAATTTTTTAAAAAGAAGATTGGATTTTTGAATAACATTTTAAGATTTTTAGATGTATCTTCAATAAACTTAAACGAGAAACTTAACCTGAATGTGATTAGCGCTCTATAGAAAATTGTAATACAGCAAACCTATTTTCTTTGCACACAAGTTACAAAGTAGAATGATGAATGAAATTAATCAAAATCTAAGATAAAATTTAAATGCAAATAAGTTAAGGCTAAAAATATTTGCAAATGCATTTTTTCAAGAAATTTACTGTTTATTATTTTTTTTTAAATTCACCTATAAGTGAAAAAGTGTTTTACCACTAAAAATGTTTTTGCTTCATTTTACTGTCCATATTATATGAAACATGCTGAGATTTTTATGCATATATGTCTGTTAGTCTTAGAGATATGTTAACGGTGGACAATTTTTGGGAAAAACAAAACTTTTTGAAATTAAAGATTTACATCCGGGGGGTTTGATTTGCTTCTGACAAAAATTTTATAACCGTTATAAATCTTTTCCTAAAGCAACTAGAAAACTTTTTTTAACTGTTTTAGAAGGAGAAAAGTTTAGCTTGTGCAATTTTTTTTTTAAAAAAATCTGCTGATGTTGTCGAAAATAAGTGTTTTCAACGTAGTCGGATACATGAAGAAACTATGTCTTCACTACTCCCTTATAGTATTCAACAAAAAAGAAAGTAAATATTTTCTTTTAGTTGTATTAAGGCCTATTGTGTGTGTTTTTAAATGTCATATGAAATCTAAATGTATTTCTCTTAAGGTAAAAATTCTTCAACTTCCGAAGACACAAAGCCTTTAGATACTCCAGGTGAAATTAAATCTACTGAAAAAAGTATGTATAATACACATATATGTGTGTTATTTTCATAAAGTAATAAATACATTTACCATGCAGTATAATTTTTTTCTATTACATACAGTTCTTTGTTACGAAGAATTTTTTTATGCTACGATAACGCTGGAATCTTTATATAAATATAAAACGCAAAAGGAAAATTTAAATGCTAAAAAATATCTCCAGGAGGAAGAAAAAAGAATGTTGCATTTTAATATTTTATTTTCATTGTCGATTTCATTTCATTCATTCAGAGTGCGTTTACGTTTTCCTTCACATTACATTGAAATTTTCAGCATGTTTCTTATTTTTAAGAATTTGAATTAATCATAAACTTCTGTACAATAATTATGTAATATGTTAAATAATTTTCTTGATATATTTATATTTTCTTACTTTGTTAGACAGTTGTAGTCAAGATAGTTAGAAAATGTTATTCAAAAGAAAATATAAGTCCTAGTAGTGATAACTCAGTAACAGCTGACTTAGTCAATTTCTTGAGAATTACTGAAGGATAGCCATCATCGAAATTATTACACATCAACCTGTAAGAGAAACGAGAAATGTATTTTAATTTTTAAAGTATATAAATAAATATATATGTTTTGCATTTGAATTTTAACTTCGATACATGTGAAATAGTGAAAGGAAACAGGAATTTCTTTACAATTTGTTTTAATTGCACTTTCCCTTCCGTTACAG
>BMAV01018090.1:10056-21548 GCA_019973955.1 Trichonephila inaurata madagascariensis | reverse complement strand
ATATATATATATATATATGGTAGCTTTAAACTATGGTTAAATGGTAAGCTCTTAAGCTATGGTCATAATCTCTTAGGGTGAAATGAAAAAAATTTTGACAAAAATATTTTTCTAAATACATAACTTTCCGTGTCGTAATTCTACTATTTAAATGTATTTTTCCCATTTACGTACAAAGAAATTCAAAGGAAAAAATATTTTGTACAACTGATATTTAAAAGAAGCATTCATTGTGCGCGTTAGTAGTAAATAGTAAAGGGTTAAACAAAATTATTAATTGTGACAATTCATAATATTCTTAAGTGCGCATAGTTTCACGTGAAGATTTTTCTCTTGATCAATTACTTTATATTTTTAATAAATAAATTGATACTGTTATTGGAAGTAACTAATAAATATATCATCAAATGTATTTAAAACATTGTGTAATCGAATGTATCAAGAAAAAGAATATCTGTTGTTGTTATCTATAATATGATTTCAACTGACTATTATTTATACATCATCTTACACAGTGCATTTTAATTGAATGCAATTATGTAGAAATTGTAGAAAGTGCAGCTCAAACTTCGTTTTTGTAGAGTTTGGACAGAATTTAAGAATAAAAAAAAATTATTTAATCATTTGGCATATTTACAATGATCGCGGTAGCTCAATATTTGTGTTGACGAACTCATTTTAAGCGATGCTTCAGTCAAGTCACGTGTTCGAATCCTGATTCTACTACACGAAGACACGTCGTGTAGCGAAGCTCATGCATTCAAATCGATTTGAACTCAAAATATCCATGTTTGTATGGTATAAGAGTTGATACAGTGTAATGTCTCCCAAGTTGCAGTCCTCATGGCTTTGATCCTGTTAAAAAACCATGATATCCATTTAAAGCAACTTTCATATTGCTTCTAAATACGACTTTGAAAAAAAAGCAATCATGATTACACCCGATCACTGAATATTTGCAACGTAAAAAAGAAAACTTTGATTCTGCTGACTCAACTTTTTTGTTACATTTTTGCGTGAATATACTCTTTCGGTTATCTTTAACAGTAAATTCAATGATATATATATTCACCCAGTATGTAGATTCGTTCTATTTCTCTGAAAGAAGAAGAAAAATCTGTATAAATATAACAATAGTTTATTTTTTTCTATCATCAGATAACATACCGATTAATTAAGTTGATAAATATGTTGGATTACAATAGTTAAAAATATATATAGTTTTTACAGAACCACAAATATACCGCTTTCTATATTTAAGAAAATATACGTAAAACTGTCTTAGAAAAATCTTAGATAATGATATATCAGATAAGTAACCATAGATAAATGAATTGATATTTTTACATCAGATCAAGGATTATATATATTTTTTAAAGATCTGCTGTTTTGATTTGATTTTAGGATTAAAGAAAAATTTTATTTTGGAATCTGCCTTGGTAGAGTAATGGGAGAAAATATACAGTTTGGATCATTTTCAAAATTATGATTTATTTTGAATTGCCCGAGGAATTAAAAAAAAAATAATGAAAACAGATTATAACTATTTCTGCAAATAATAATTGTAACATTTTCAAAATAAATCAAACGTTTCTTTTTTCAAATCCTTTATTTCGCTGAATAATTCGCTAGGAACAATAGTTTACCCTTTTTCTGTAAATTCTCCTTCAAAAACAACCTCTAACTGTTGCCAGTACTCCGTAGAACTAAATACAGATTAAGAATTTTAACTTGTGAGAGCAGTTGGATCAACTGCCATCATTCATTGGAGATTGCAATATTTTTTCTAGAACAATGATGCCTCTGAAATAATTACTTTCAACTTTCTATTAGGGTAGGATAAACGAAAGTATAAACAACGTAATTATATATATAAATAGAAAAAAATGATTTTTTAAATATTTAGTTAATAGAACTGTATGTGATAAAAATGAGCCATAAAAGCACTATGAGGTTATAGAAAATTAGTCTAATCGCAATAAAACAAAATCATTATAGGATCAGACAAAAAAAATTAAAGGTCTTTATAATAAAAATTTATCTATTACGTTGTAGATATAAAATGTATTTGTATAAAAGTACTTCAAATATATTGACGGTTATTAATAAAGAGAAAACATTAACTGTCTGTGTGCAGAAATATTACTGAATATCTATAAATATATTTTTAAAAGAAATAACATTAAACCTACTCTCATTTCTCTATTTTTCTTTCATCTCTCTTTCTTCAACTATAAAACTTTCTGCTGGGATTTAAAAAAATTTGTATGATAAAATTAAGGCAATTATAATAATCTGATTGATAATCTGTTAAAAAACATAACTGTAATACAGAACAAATCAGAGTAAATTTTTTTTTTGTATTGTGTCAAAATTAAGATAATATATTATAAAATTAAAAATATTAAACATGCTGTAAAAATTCCGAAGTATTTTTATTAAAAAATTCTAAGTGCGTACCAAATTATCTCTTTATTTTTATGGATGCATTTTTAGTTCTGAATTATTATTTTCAAAATGTAAGCAGCTTGAAAAAAAAAACCCTTAATAATTACAACTATTATTTCTCTCTGTAATTAAAATCCATCATTAAAATTGCCATAATTATGTTTTAATTAATGTTTAACAGAAAAATTGTTTCATAAAAATATTTTTTCTTTTATTATTTGTTTGATAAAAAAATGACAGAATTGTAGAAAACTAGAATCTAAACATTTGAAAGGTTATTAACAAAATATTTAGTGTACGGAATAATATGTTGTAATAAAAAAATGTGTCACAAAAAAGCTATATGCGGTTATAGGAAATTAGCCTAATCGTCATGAAAAAAGGAACAATTAAGACTCAAATAAAAAAAGTATGTAAGATATTTATAATAAAAAGCTCTCTATAAAGTTAAGTATGATATTTGTCTATATAAAAAATATTTTAAGCATTGTGAGGTTATTAACAAGAAAAGAAAAAAAGTTGCTTGGAGGAATGTAACTATATGTCTTGGGAAAAAATGTTTTAAGAAAAAAATTCTAAAATAATACCAAAACTTCCTTTTTTTATTCTGTACTATAAAATATTCTATCAGAACTCAAAAGTTATATTTAAAATAGGTCATAATTTAATTGAATTTTTGGCTGAAATTTACATTATTAATATATGATGTCTTTTCAGTAAAATTATAAATTTACGCAATCACAAATATTTAATTGTTTGTAAGTATTACTATTACTTGTTGAAACATTTAACTTCATATAATAGCAACATATCAGTTTCGTTTTTCGTATTTAAATTTTAATGTTTTTTTAAAAGGTAAGAAGTTAAGTTATAAAATTTAAAGAAAATCAGCCAAGTGTTTTGAATATCAATTTAATCTGCCATAAAAGAAGTTATGTTAAAGAGTCTTAAAAAATAAAAAAATTATGCATTGTTCCAATTATATGTTGAATATTACAAAGGATCCTTTGTAGTGTCAAGAATGCAACATATTTGTAGCTTTGTTACTTTCACTGTATCAATATTCTATAAATTTAACTACTTAAAAATGTAATAAAATTAAAATAACTCAATTGTATCTCCAAAAACACTATATTCAATCTAATTTAAAGTCTTCTCATTGACTATTTCATTTTCAATATGAATGTATTTTTCCTTTTTAAATATCAGTACATTGAAGAGCAGTTGAATTTCATACAACTGGCAACCTGAAAATGTACCATTGCGAAAAATTATGTCAGACAGCAAATGTCATAAGGGGTTTTCTAATACAAAAAACGTATTTGAAAAAATGTATTTGAACAATAGTAGTAGTCGAACGCCAAATAGGTAAGACGAAATATCTAAAACGCATTTAATCGAGGGTAACTTTCTGGTCCTCGACAATTAGGTCATTCTGTCTGTCTGTCTATTAATTCTTGGATTTTTCGTACATATATATTGGTGCATATAATTGGATTCTACATATTCGTGATCGTTAGCTGGCTCGTGTAATAATATCGGATATACGAGCTATAGTACGAGAAACAGTGGGCAATTTAACGCTGGTGCATAAGAGGTGTTCAGAACCACTCCAACTAGAATTATTTTTTCGCTATGGCGTACAGAGCAATCATACCATGATGATGTTACCAGAGGTAATAAAACCCATCAGACTATGCAAAAATCAGTAATGGAAGTGTAAACGTTACCATTAAACATGCAGAAAATATTGCTTTGACTAATTTGACTGGATTTAAGTTGGGTTCATGCCTATGGTTGGGTACGAGTACGGAGAAAATCTTATGAAGCAATGAATTCTTCTCTATAATAAGGTGCTTTTCTAGCTGTTGGGGTTAACCTTTCCGTGGCGATGTACTGATCAACGGAAAACATTTTAGGGATGGGTGTATCACAATTGCATCCACCTCAAATGTCACCGGCAGCTGGGAGATGCACCGGTGAATCGCGTTTCGTATTTGATCTGCAGGACTGATCGTCCCCATGGAAAATTCCGCGGCCCCCCCCCCCCCTTAATAAGGGAATTTGAGACTAGTGCATTTATGATATACCCGTCGTGAAAGGGTTGACATTCTCATCTGGAGATATTTACTTTAAATCCCAAGTGTCTTCCTTTATAAGTCAACCTAGCTCTCTCGTTGGCATGGTGTAGAAGTTTTGAGAGTGAGGTTACGGCTCAGTTGTTGTCTTCGTCATTTAACGGAGGTTCGAAATTACGAGTTTATTTGCCCAAATTCCTCGCGCAGCTTCAAAGTGTGACTTTGACAAAAAATAAAAAATCGAACCAATCAAAGATCAACCTTTTGTGGTAATATTGACGACCCTGTACGCCCGTTTGTACGTACGTCCTTGGCTTCTCACCCGAAATTTT
This sequence comes from Trichonephila inaurata madagascariensis, assembly GCA_019973955.1. NCBI lineage: Eukaryota > Metazoa > Arthropoda > Arachnida > Araneae > Nephilidae > Trichonephila > Trichonephila inaurata. Next base: position 16,690 of record BMAV01018090.1, on the reverse strand, counting down.
GTCTTTTAACAAAATAATTCACCGTGCCGCCGTAACTGAATAGTATCCTTAGAATTTGTTAAACACTGTACTGGCATGACCTTGTTTTTCTGACTATATATAAGTCTCCTGATTTCAATCCATTTGGAATACCATCAAGAGAGATAATCGACCTAGACTCAGTTCCATAAATTCATTAGTTATGGAAAATTGTTGAAGAAAAAATTGTAGATTATAATAGCTTCTCAGCGCTTCTAGCATCCATCAAAATCCAATTTCTTTACAGAAATAAAATCTCAAAGTAACAAAAGATAGACTAGAGATCATATAACGATTTAAGAATATTCGATTATTGTAATCAATAAAGAACATTTATAATACTCTCTTCCGAAACTGTGAATAATTATAGGGTAGATTCTATAAATGCTTAAAGTAGATGGTGGATTCCTTTCATTTTACATATAATTGGAAATATTGCGTGCTGTTTATGAAATATATTGTAAATAATTATTATTAAATATCTATTGAAATGTGTATATATATTTAAAATGAGCCAAAGACTGAAATAGAAGATACAGGGTTCAGACTGTAAACAGAATTTAAAACCGCTTCGGCACCTTTGAATTACTGGAATTAAGCCTATCTTGGTGAATCAGGCAGTGTATGTTGGAGTGTTGTTCTGTTATAAGGCAACACTTCAGCTTTTTGTTGATTAGTGTTGAGTACCCGACCTTTAGGACGTCCGCACAACTTCGTGGAACAAATTTAAAGTGTAGCACCTGAATTCCACCTTTCAAACTGGTTGGGTTTGACAATAAATTTAGGAGTCTGGATGTAACCCATGGATTTATTCTGGGTGTCTTTATTTTAGAAATAAATCCATTTTTCGTCCCCCGCCACGATGCATAGCCGGAATTAGATATCTTGGAGGCAGGAGAGCAATTTGGCCCCCCTTTTACTCATTGCTGCTGCTGTTTTGTGGAGACAATTCACGGTCTGGTTGATGTGTCTATTAATGAGACTTTGGGAAAGCCCCCAAGGTCTTCCGCTAACGTGCAGATGTTGTGGTATGGCTGTTTCGTTATCCCTAACTGACACGACCCGCTGTTAATTTATCTTTTAACTTGATATTACATTCTTGGAAACACTCATCCGTTTTGTGCTTATGTTCATTCATAGTATTTGGAGTGTTTTTACAGTTGATTGCTAGTTCTCCCTTTTTCTGAGAAACTGTAAAATAGCATAATTGCGTTTCGAATTGATGCAATGTGTTTGTCGTAGCTCACTATTTGTTTCAAGGTTCATCATGTACATAAACATGACATCACTCCCAAATTCTACCACAGCTATCTAGTCATCTATCTAGAGCAGGGATGGTGAATCAGTGGCACACGTGCCATTGATGGCATGCGAGACGATTTTTTGGCACGCCAGTGGTCAAAATAGTTTGCATTTTATTTCAAAATCTCAAAGTTCACTATAAAGTATTACGAACAACGCGAGTGATCGGTCGCTGGGCGGCGGGGAGCGCACCCGTTTGTTATTGTCTTGCCTTAGTTACGTTGTAGACTGCGATTGCTTATGATGTAAAGTCTATCTACACATAATATAGTCAATTTCATTGACACAACTGTTCTTTAAAGTTTATCTGTGTTATATTTACGATTTTTAATGTATTATATTTATGATTTAAACATGGCTAGTTCAGCAAAAGAACAAAAAGAGTAAGATAGTAAATATAATAGAGAATTTCGAATTTAGTGGTCCGAGAAACATGTCATTATATTAGTAAAAACGACAAAGTGGTGTGTGTTTTATGTTCTGGTATAGTGGTATGCAGAACATCGTCTGTAAAACGGTATTTTGAAACAAATCACAAACCCTCTTGTCAAAAAATGTGAACCACAACAAAAATAATCTATTGCTTTTAAATCGCTTGGCGGATGACTCCAATTCAGCATGTATTCCACAAAAAGTAGCATCTTACAATTCTAATATAAAGTTATTTGTCATCCAATCTGCAACAACAGAAGTCACACTAATGTTACTTTGCTTACATTACACGTATAACTAACAGAGAAAAAGACGTTTTCTCGTAATAAATAGAGTTTTGTGTTCTTAGTACTTAGTTTTATTATTTTCCCAATAATTACAAGTCAAAATTATTTGAAGGCACGTTAATACCTCATTAAACACTTCTTTAGAAAAAATGGCACATTGATCCATAACGGTTCCCCACCTTTGATCTAGAGGCTCGTTCGCACGGATCATGCTTCCTTGTGTAAGCTACGAGATTTCAACTCTAAAAACCAGAAATATGAAAGAAAAAAAGTGACTCAATCTGGCATATCTTAATGTGTTCACCTTTTTTTCTATTATTTCGTTCTTCTGAATTATTAGCAATATGTCATCTTATATTTCGATTAATATAAAATGATTTTTATTATTTACTTCAAATTATTATTGTTTTTCGAGTTTTATAATTTTAAGGCTTTAAATATGTGAGTGTGTGAGATAGTAAATTTGATTTTTACTGATTATTAAAATTATCTGCTGTCATGTTTTTTTTTTCTGTTGTGATTATAATTATATATTTTATTTGAATAACTTATTTTCTTTAAAAAAATATTGTTACTGAGTTAGCTAAAAATATGAATAAATATGTACCAAACTTAAAAAAAAAAGTTTTTAAGTTTACATTTAATTACAAAAAATTTGCAAAAGAGTTAAATGGTTAAATTTTGTCTTAAAATTTTTTAATTCGTTATAGTAATTATTTTAATAATATTTGATTGTTTGTGTTATTTTATGCACAAACTTAAATTATTATTTTTTTACTTTTATATTTATTTGCTATTCTTATTTAGCGTAGAAATAAGCATTTCAAAATATGATTATTTTGCTTATGTGTTGACACTGGAACAACTAGGAGATTTAATAAATAGTTAGCTCTTTTTAAAAAAAAAAAAATTGTGCTCTCTATAATTATTTTTAAAAATTTTTACTGTATTCCATGTGACAAAAGAACTTCCAAAATTTCTCCTTATACAGTAAGTTCTAAGTTAGGCTTCTATATGTTCTAAAATTTCAAATGAATTTTTAATTTTAAAGGTTAAAGTGAAACACATTTTATTTATTGAATTCTTCTAAATTTTAGGGTACAATACAATAAATCAAGGGTTTCAAACTCGCGTATGTGGCCCACAGTGAAAGGTTTTGCGGCTCGGTTAGTATATCTCGGCACATAATAATATATTGTTGCGTAGATCCGGCTCATAGATTTTATGCAAAACAATCTCAAAGAAAATAAACAGTTCTTTTAGAGTGATGCGAATTTATTATCAAAAATCCAATCCTTTAAATACAAGATTCAGCAGCAATATTCAGCAATAGTAAATCTCCGAAGGTCTTCACACCTTCAAAAGCTCTCAAACATATTTGTCAGTGTTTAAAAATACACGTACGTAATAGATTATTCACAAGCACAGCCGAGCTAATCGCTAATCAAAACAATCATCACTCTTCGCTGATTAAAATCAGACTCACTGTGTGACTGCGGCTAGCATTTCTCTATTTATAAACCCGACGAAAATTCCAGAAAAATCCGCACGCGTCATTAAGCGTGAACTTAGTGGCGAGATCCACTACTTTCTTGAAGAATCCGGAGGGTCCCAAACTCGCCAACATGGTCGCCAAAGTAACCAAATTGGTGGCCAACTTGGCTTTACCTCCAAGATTTCGCCAAGTTCTCATTGAATCGCCATTATAACGTAATGGGCGGCATTGCTTGTGAATAGTACAATTTTAACATGAAATAAATATAACATAGAGTAATATAAATGCATTAAACACCCAAATACAAATTATTTACACTATTTACACAAAATTCGTAGCAATATAATAAAATATCAAGATTTCTCCCGAAACAGGAAAGATAGTAGCAAAGAAGATATGACAAGTGTCAGGACGTAAACATTAAATTTTCTTGTTCTTTTATTTATGTTTAGTATAATGCATTATTTGAAGTAACTTTTAGTGGAATTTTAATATTTTTTTTATACGGCCCACCTTGCGTTAAATCTTGTTTGCTTGGCCCAATTTAGCCTTTGAGTTTGACATCCCTGCAATAATAGATACATGTGTTCCATGTTTGAATCATGTTGCTTAACACAAAGAGAGAAAGAGAAAAAAATCCATAAACTTTCTGAAAATAATCGAATTGGCATAATAACAATAATAATAAAACTCAATTTTATGAGCCAAAGGAAATATTCGAATGGACAGAGCGGTTTCAAATGCAGATGAAAGAATATAACTGAAGATGCTGTAGCAAACCAGGATCAGTAAAAATACATTTCGAAGATCACTTAAGTAAAATCTTTACATGCCAATAAACATAATTTTCAATGAAGAAATAGATGGATTGCTTTTTTCAATGCTTTATCAGGTTAGTTATGGGATTGCGACAAAAGATAGCTCAATTTTTTTTTCTCCCCAAGATGATTCAGAGGGTTCGGAGTCGTTATTTTCTGTATGAATGTAAATTTGTATTAAATGTGATAATAATGAGAAGCCGTATTGAAAAAAATAAATTAATAGAATAGAAATATGTAAAATTTAAATTCGGTGATTAAAAACACCTTTGTGCTTATTTTTTAAAAATTTTCTTACTATGAAATAATATTCTTAATATTTGTAGAATTACTTTGTTGTTCTTATCATATTTCGTTGCGTAAATGAATTTTCCTTAATTATTGACTTAGAAATTTTTCTTCCTAAAAATAAAATTTAATTCAAAGATATTGAACATAATTTCCAAGTATTCAACATCCTTACTTTTATTATTTCTTTATTTAAAAATTTCTGAAACATGAGTACCAGATTTATAAATACAGAAAAATGCTTTCTTTTCATAGAGATTAAAATTTGAATGATATATATATTTTAATTTACAATTACACATATAAAAATTACACTATCATCGAATATTTTACGATTTGCAGCATTTAAATTAATTATACATTAGAAAGAATTTAAATACACACAAAAAATGTGAAACATTGAGTTTAAAAGTGTGGAACATTCATAAAGAAAAAAAAGCTTTTTATCTAATCAGTTACCATTCCTGTTCTGACGTTATTGAAAATATACGAATAGTTCATTCAAGTTGCAATATTTTAATACAATTTAAATTACTTATACTCTTCTTCGAATTTATTGAATTGAAATTTAGCACCAATCATTTTCTAATTAATGGTTTGTAATTCGTGACGTTATTTTCATAAGGTTTACAGTATTCATGTTACGTTTTGTTTGATTTTATTATAGAATTATAATGACCGCTTTTGGTAATGAAATAAAAATCAATCCCGTTTGAAATCTTAGTGTATCTATAAGCTTTTATACTATTAGTCTCATTTGAAATAATTAATTAAATGTAATTTTAAATTTATCTTGTCTAATATTTTACTATGAGAACAAAATTATAACTGAAATTTTGTGTTATAAATATATATATATTACATTATATAACTTAAACAGTTGTTTCAACATAAAGTAACTGATAAAAATTATATTTCTTTGAAAGCAGCATGTTCTTTGTTTAAAGTCTACTTTTTATAGCGTTGTTTATTTATTTTCTTTTTTAAGAGTTTCGTATGGAACTGTTTTACAATTTGTGATACATTATTCTTCCATTTTATTGAGAAATGTATCTTAAAGAATGATCCTTTATATTCTCTCTAAACATTTTTATGCACTTGTATTTTTATATAAAATAGATTGTGTGCTTTTAGTAGATCAAGGCTTTGATAGAATCATTTCAGAAATATGAATATAAATTATATGTTCCACCTGTACATTATAATTATAAATATAATTTAGTCTTTTTTCTTTTATTAAAAATATATTGCTGTTTCCGAATTTCATCATTTCTGAAAAATGCGAATTAAATTATAATAATACACTAGTTATTTATTTTCCGTTTAATTTTTAAAAAAAATAAATAAAACTTTTTTTAAAAAAAGAGAATAATTAAAAAAAATTTGATTTATATAAATTTTTTCGTCTTCAAGACATCAAAATAAAAATTTAACTAAACTGTGAAAGACTAAAAAAGTCAATTCTTATTCCAATCAGAATTTTTTGGGGAAAAGAAAAACAGCATATTTAAGTAACAGAATACAATTATTAAAGAATTTCGGAATTCTTCCTGTTTTGAAAAAAGAATAAGTCTTTGTATTAGTCACTTATCCATTCGTTTTGCATGTATTGATCTTATTCTGATTTCTTTAACCGAACAAAAACACAAAGATTCTGTGTTCCGATTGAAAAGTAACTTTTCTTTTGAAACTGGATAAGTTCTGTAAATTTTCGGACAACTTTTAATAGATGGCAGCACTATTCGTTTTCGTATTCTCCGCGAATGACTCGCACTATTATCCAGCGATACTCAACCTGCGGCCCACGGAGCCTTTTTAGGTGGCCCAGTCATGGCCCATTGCTCTGAGAAATTCACTAATTTAAGAACATTGTAATAAAAATTTGGTGGGAAATTCTTAGTCAAGAAATAAAATATTTCAATTTTGCTTTTTTGCTGTCGGTGTCAGACGGGTACGAATTGACATTCTTTTTTTATTTGGAACGGTTACGGTTA
>BMAV01018089.1:28484-54069 GCA_019973955.1 Trichonephila inaurata madagascariensis | reverse complement strand
TGTGCTAAAAAATAAGTGCTTTACAGACCGTATTAGAAGCAATGTGAGAGGAATTCGTGGAGGAAGCTTTTATATATGTTAAAAGTTTATGTGAAGAGCTTGAAATTTCTTTTGAACCCCCAAGACGAATCAGGAGGAAGCATATATTTGGCGACGGAAGCAAAGATGTTCTCTTATCGTACGAAGATGACTTGTGGCAAACAATGTTTTCTTCAATAGACAGAGTAACTGCTGAAATTTGAGAAAGATTCTAACAGTTGCAGAATCTATCACAAAAATATACTTTTTTAAGGCCTAAATTGATATCGAGCATGGATGAACTTATCTTAGACCCCAAGCTCCTAAAGACATTAATAAAGAAGAATTCCAACTTGAGCGCGTACGTCTGGAAGCCTTCGTAGCTGCAACAGACCCAGGCTGTAAAAAGAACTCATTAGGTCAGGCTCTCTGGGTTTAGTACAATATATTATTGAGTCCAAACTTGAATATGGCTTACCAAACATTGTCATAATGTTGAGAAATTATTTACTATGTCATGTAATGCCAGTTGCGAGAAAAGCATCTCCTACGCTAAATTTAATCAAAAATTATCTCAGACTGACTATGTCCACGTTAATGCTAACAACTTTAGCTATTCTGGCAATTGAACATGATATACATGTTGATATTGACAACTGAATAAAAGATTTGTCTATGATAAGAACACGAAAAATTTATTTCTAACAATAGAAAAAAATTGAAAGATTCTTTTCTTTTTCTTTTACTAATTTTCTTGACTAAAAATATAGAGGTGGCAAATTTCCGGTCGGCACCAGGTGGTGAAAGCCTACGTTACTCCACTGCACACAACCTTTATTGATATTCACAGAAAATTTGATAAGCAAAAAAATAAATACATAATTTTAAGTTTTAGATTTCACTTCAAAAACGTCTAATACTTAAACAGCATTAAAAGAATACAAATATAAAGACAATGTAAGCATAAAATTGTATAAATAAAGCTATTATTTTATTATTACAAACTAAACTCCGTGGTGCAACAGCCTTTGAGAGGACCAAGGCCTACTGTGCCCACCTCAGTTTCGCGATCTTGGGCTCTGAGGTGATGAACAGATGTCCCGGTCAGGTTGTCAGTCTGATTGAAACCCCCAGTGTTTAGCTCCCAAACAAACTTCGTACTCATTTATCGAACTACTGAAGGGATGAAAGGCTGATTCACGAGACATTTCTCAGTCCAGGATTTGAACCCCGGACAAGCGATGTGAAAGTGTGAAACGTTACCACTGAGCCCCTATGTTCACTTTATTTTTAAGTTTTAGTCAAAAAATAATATGCTCAACTAAGGACTATATCCTTTCAAGTAATCCCCAATAAAATTTAATATAATCAGAAAGTAGAAGTTCATTTTTAAGTAGCATTAGAGGAATGCCTCTTAAGTGGGACAAAACAGAAAAAAAATGTGAGGTCCAAAATCCTTACGTAAATAATTTAATTTTATAATTATTAGAGTTATAATTAAAGTTGAAACGACTGAATGCAACATGGCTTACATTTTTACAAGTGTTTTATATTTAAAATCATAGTAAATAATGTCAAAACATCTAAGCATATGTTATCTAACAACTTGTTCATTTGAAATACTTAAGACTATATATGTTCTGACACATGATTAAGGATTGATTAAGTTAATCGAAAGTTGGGGGAGTCCTTCTTTCTTGTAAGGACACTATATTCTGTGACATAGCCATCCTGTGATGACCATGTCTTGCCGGTTCCGCGTAAGCTAGAGGTGTGGGATTATCAAAATGATGAGACATAATTCTTAATACAACTTTTATTAAGAGTAACTTATAATACTTAAATTCTAAATTGACAATTATTAATTAGAGTGAGAGTCAAGCCCCAAATTAAATCACGTATTTAAGTCAGATCACGCAATTGGATTCTCTATCTCAATTATCCTAAATAATCCTGTTATCTAATTACTTATATCTAATATTACCTTTTCCAGATCTGGTCCCTTGACCTAGAAAATATAATCTATAACTTTATACTTGAAGATTCTTGATCCGCAATGCAGCTAATTCTTGACTGCTTATTCTTGGTCCGCAAGATTTCACACTAAGCTTTGTCACGCTATTGATCAGAATGATTCCACACTACAATCTCTGAGCCTGCTACGCTATACTATCTATGCTATGCAATCCTCCTATCTAGGTTTGCCGCGCTATCCTTTTATAGTATATCTCATTTACATATTCGATCCGTTTCTCTTCTTGGTATTGGGTTGGAAAGGTTTTGCCATTAATCGTGGCCGTCAAAGAACTTAGGAGTCATGTTAATCAGAAAGACGCGAGAGACGTCACAATTCTTTTAGACAAGATAGGAACTGAAAATGAAAAGAAATCTTGCGCTCTGCTGCGTTACATTAGGTGCCGGAAGAATCAAAATCTAATATATAGTTAGGATGACAAGAATTGTTCGTGACATAATCCGTTTATATATTAGTAGTATATTTGTGACGAAGAAAGAGAGGTTATTATTGATCATATAAGGGTACTTACGATTCTTTCTTTTTCACTTGCAGTATACCTTGTGATGATGTTTCAATAAGTTATTTTTTCATTGTGTACCACCCTAATATTAAATACTGAAGATCAACTACATAATGTATGATACATAAAAAATAATGAGATAATTTAAATAATGCGTGGGGCACGGAGTCGCCACGGGCTCAAGACATCTTAAATTTTGGGAAAACTGTTTATTAGTTACCAATTTCCTTGTCATTATCCTTCTATATAACAGTCTTCATAGAAACTAAATTGTATTTGTCACATATCTGCCTCATTTTTAGGAGTGGCAAACATTTTTTTTTTACAAACTTAACGCACTTGTTTTGACCGAGTTTCCAGCGCGACTTTTGTTCCAACATATTTTCTGTAAACCTGCTATACTTTCCCCCGTGAACAACTTCGTGGTTTTGATTGCAGTATTGTTCGACTCAGTATGTCTTAGAAATGTAAATGATCCCAATATAAAAAAAGAAACGGACATCTGTGATCTCTTTTGAAGGAAGTTAAAACTGATCATGCATGGGATGAACCTGATGAATTAAAGCATATTAATCATGATTTGGCATGGCAAATTTGATAAAAGCGATGAGAACATGGAACGTTTGAGTTGAAAGGAAAATTTTCAGATGCTACCTAAAGAACACCATTAAGAAAAATATAAAGCCGTAAGTGTAGCGCAAAACACAATTCGCCCAGTCAAAAAGACACAAGCAAGAACAAGTTCAACATGCTATTTGTCGAACATTAAAAGACAAAAAAAACTACAATAACTTGCACAAAATATGACAGTTTTGCCTACAAAGATCATGCCTATATTGTTAGTGAATATTTCCAGTGATCTGTGTCCAAAATTAAAGTCACAAACATTTGAAACGTCTTGGTTGTGTTTGATTTTTTTTTCTCAAATTATCAAAGAAAAATTCAAAATTCCATAAGAATAGGTAAGTATACTTTCTCGTAGTTAAATTATTCACAGAAATTACATTTTTTATCGTGTACATTGACCATAATTATAAAAAAGTATTGGGGTAACTCAGTCCCCCAGTTCGGCCATTAACGTTAATATTGAGTGCGTGCCTGCTCCCTGGTTAATATTGCGAACAAGTGGAAAAGTTTTCAATTTGTAAGAATTTTTTACTAACTTATTTAAATTATTAAATTTTTTGTAACGAAAATTATTTTTTCCTTTTGTTATGATTTACATATATTATCAAACATCAACTAGAATACATTTGACGCGTGTGTCCGAATTTTAGTTCATCCGTGTATCAGCCGAGGAAACGATTTGTATTAAAAAAAATTGTTCCAAATTTAAAATACTTATATAAAACGGAAAAAGAAAAAAATAACCGGGTTTTTTATGTATTACGTCTTGAGGATGAAAGAATTGACATGGCGGTAAATGAAATTATTTTCCAATCAAATTGCAGTAAATTCAATCATCAGACTTCAACGACAATAGCTTTATTGTCGTTACATTAAATTTCTTTTTTTTTTATTTTCATACTAAGAAGAGAATGATTTTTATACATAAACAATTAGATATTGAAAAATAAAGTGTATTTTTTTCATGGTTTTGTTACTTCAATTTTCAATGTACTAATCGAAAAATCCTTAAATGGGGCATCTTCCAACGATTTAGCTTACACATAACTCTCACATGTTAACCTAAGAAATGAAAATCAATTGTTTCAAAGTTTGTTTATTTGGTAACGATATACAGTTCTTTTTTTTTAAAAAAAAATAATTTTATTAATTTTCTCTAAGTATTTTTTGCTAGTATTTTATTTTTGTATGCAATTATAATAGTTACTAGTTATTTTTAAATGTTTGTGATTTATCATGCTTGCATTACACATGTATATAACTATACTAGTAGTAATCATACTAGTTAGCCCTTATGCTAGCAAATGAAATTAATGATCAACTATTTTGAGGAGTACTGTGACCCAGTAAAAAGACGCTTAAGTTAGAATTTTAACTAAAACTTGATGTTGCGAAGGTACAAGAGTGGTCCCAGAAGAATTACCTCTAAAATCAGGAATGCTGCTTCAAACTTAAGAATAATTTAGTTAATGTCTACGCTTAAAGCCCTCCAGGAATTCAACATATTTTTATAGAAATACCCAACCATGCATTAAATTTCAAATATAATTTCAAAATTCCCCTTGGATCAATTTTAAGAAAAATGTGTAGGATTATTTTTAGTTCATAATAATGTTTTGTTATGTAAAATGTAATGTTTTCATTATGATTCATTTCTGAAACCTTTTGTACTAATTATCAAGACAGAAAAATCGAACAATTTTTAGAATCCAGCTTTTAGATTTAATTTACAAATATTTTCTAAATAAAACTTTTTTATTAGAATTTATTTTACGTTTGGAATTTTCTTATAAAGAAAGACACTGAAATGTTTAAATTTTTTAATTCTAAATATTTGATAAATAAAATTTAATTGCTCTTGCATTTTCCATTCTACTACATACACGCACACCCATAGATATACATACGAGTATTTCTGTTAAATAAGTACCATAAAATATAATACACTATCAAGGATTTTTTTACAAAATATAATAGCAAACATTTGTTTGTTGTTTTTTCATTATATTGAATACACGTCGGCCTGGTGGCGTAGTTGGTTCCTCGTTGGCCTTTTACGACCAACTTTGTGGGTTCGACACCAGACCAAGTCGTTGGAATTTCATGATGCAGGCCATGTTTCATGATTATGTGGCATGTAAAAGATCCATTGGTTACCTGTTTGGCTTGAATGCTCTGGGCAAAATTAAAATCCTAAGTACAATTTCTCATTGTTAGAGCTCAGGTGCTTCCCTCTGGTGAGGAAACTGGGCGTCAAAATTACTTGCGGTTATTGGTATCCGCCTATGTGGTGCCACACTAAAAACGGAAACCAGCTCCCGGAGAATGTACTAGATCTGCAAAGGTAAAACACCAATCCGCAGCCCTATTAGAAAAAAAAATATTTAATGCATTTTCAATTGATTAGAGGTTCCTACAGATCATGGGATTACAACCAGAGTAATTGACTGAACTAAAATTAAAGTCTGATCATATAGTGGTAATACAATTTTATTTAGAATAATGGCATACCGAAAACTAACATTCTAAAACCAAGTAAAAACGGTACTCATCTGAGTGACAGGAGGACGGAGTTAACAGACCTGGGAGGGTGGAGTTCTCCGCCTGAGGTGGAGTGGTCCTGGCAAGTAATCTAAGAAAAGAAAAAAGCCCCGAGAAATAGCGTGCAAGTGCTTTTAAAGCTGACCCCATTACTTCCGAAAGAATCCACTGCGAATTTATTACTGTACCAATCCACCACTCTGATTTGCCGAACAGCATAATCACAGTCCGCGTAAGAATACAACCTTGTCAACCAGAGGGTGCAATGGACTGTGAACGCCCTCACATTCTTTTAACTAATCCCTGTTTCCTGTAAACAGGGCAGATGCAGAATTAAAATTGTATCTCAGGAACCCGGCATCGGCCTCCCATCACAATTTTGAAATTTTATAAAACCAAATCCACCTACTAACGGTTTTTATGCATACAACTGATAATAAGATAAAAAGCCATCTAAATTATATTTTTTTAAAGAAATTTTGATTCTTATGCATTGTTTGTCCACAGAACTATTAAAAACTTTTTACATGAATTCAGATATGACATTTTTTTTCACGGATTGCAATTTACATATGATACCACACTTAATTTCTCACAGGTTTGAATTGTTTATGACAGGCTGTGTTCTATATATATTGTGTGAAATTGGGTGAAGTCCTAAAAAAAATCCGAGATTCGGCGTGACAGAAATTAATCCTGATTTACTTCTTATGGATCCACATAGCTCCTATATTATTTGAGAAAACCTAAATGGTGTAGGTATATCTACTAGGGAGTGATCAGTGTATGCCTTTGTCCTTAACGGCCGTTCAAAAGGTTTGAGATGATTTTAGATATGCCAACTTTAAACGTTTTTCATTTCCAAGCAGCCATGTAGAGCGGCGATGCATGTTACATCTGTCGAAGCTGGCAGATCCTCCCATTGATGTAGAGGGGAAGTTAGGAGAAGTAAGTGCCAACTCAGACGTCATTCTCGTCATTTCACCATGGTTCAAAATCACAAGATCCATCGCCAAAAGCCCTCGAATAGATTGCTAAATAGTGCGACATTAGTATTCATTCACTCACTCAGTCCCCTTCAGGCATTCTCAGAGACTGAAAAATGGCGTGATAGTCATATAAGAGTATAAATGTTACTTTTATTTATTTATTATTTAGCATTAGTATTATGTTGTTGTGTGTGAACCAAAATGTGAACCTAAATGCGAGAATGTTGATGATAAACGCAATTTGCTTACGAATTAAAAATAATAGTAAGGGAAATAATGAGAAAACATGATACAAAAAAAGAAAAAAGAAGAAAGATTTGAAAAAATATAATTTAAAAAAGAACTTAAAAAATTTATTTTTGTATTAATTAGAGAATGTGAAAATCCACATACATTGCAGTTTCAAATGTTTTGAATAAATAATTAAAAAGTCAAAATTTTAAGTATTACAAATTAATAAGGAACTACAGGTAATGAACAGACTGATTTTATACACATTTAATAATATTTGGCAGCATAGAACTACAATTCTAATCACTTTAGCTCACTTTACGGTCTTTTTAAATTTATATTTGGTGTTTGGAGTTCTATGCAGTAAGGAAAAATAAATCATGGGAAAATACTACAGTAACTTTAGAGTTTAAAACCAGAAAATAAAATCCCTAGAATTCCTAAAGAATGAAAAAAGTACACTATTGTTAAATAAATGCTCCTGAGGGAAAATTCCCAAGAAAGCAAAGGAAAAGTTACAGAGTTAAAAAGAAAGAAAAACAGTAAGTGTGTATAAAAGAATAAATTATCGATTGCAATGGAATAAGAATACACGTACGAAAAGTTTTCTAAAATAAATAAGTGCAAGTAATGAAAGACTAATAAATTGCATAAAAATGGTTCATTAAGAAATACATAAGAAATGTAAAGCAATAAATATATAAAATAATTCAATTGAATAAAAAATAAAGAAAACTCCATATTTTTAAGAAAAATTTTAAAAATTCACAAAATACGTTATTATCTAACCATATAATTAGCATTACTTAGAATCTTATTCGTTTAATAGACTAATTTATTCATAACGCGCGAAATGTATTATTTAATTTGAAGCATGTGACATGGTCGTTCCTATCTTTGAGGTCTTAATTGGTTTGCCCGTACGTTTGCAAACGCATGTTCGTTGGTCATTTGGGTTTAGTTCGAAGTAGGACACTTGGCTGAAATCAATTTCTCTACAACATATGAGAATCCAGATAGAACGCGCGAATTGCATATGCAATGTGTGACACACACACAAACAAAACTAAGTGTGGAGTTGGCAACAACTGTTTTGGTGATGCTATCCCACACACCTCTTCTATCCCTGGTGCCCGTTTCACTTGAATCCCTCTCCTCAGTTGGGAGTATTGCATCATTGAGGGAACACGTGCGATTGCATTTTGCCGGAAAAATGTTCAATCAACATCAAGTTGCTTGTGAAACTTCAGAAATCAGCCACGGAAACATTTCAAATTTTAACCGAAGCTTATGCAAAGTGCACATGTGTTCGAATGGTATAAGAAATTTTTAGGGGGGAAGAGGCAATGTGCAAAATGATGAACCTGCTGAGCGCCCAAAATAAGTGATTACACATTAAAAAATTGAGAAAATTCTTGACATAAGTGTGTTCACACTCACGCCAGTGGTCAGACTGTTAATGAACACTACTACATTGAAGTAGTAAAAAGGCATCGTGAAAAAATTAGGAAAAAAAAGGCTAGAATCGGGAAGTGATGGGTGTCTGTGGCACCAAAGTAATGCTCCCAAGGTAATGTATCAATCAATTTCTGACCAGCAAAAACACAATACTGCAATGCTTCTCAAACTTTCAATATTCGCGACCCAATTTCCAATCATAATTTTCATCGCGCCCCCATACAATAACAATGTATTAAATGCAGTAATAGTGTATAATAATTTGACAACACAATCTTAATTATAAACCGTACAAATTATCAAGATACGTAAGTATTAAATTTTGTATACAACTTTGTATATGATAAGTCCATGGAAAAATCACTAGTAATTATTAAATTTGTTCTAAAGTTAGTATAGATACTTAATATCAAGTATTTCGTGCCGTACTGATACATTTATGCGTATAGTATATCATATAGTACGTCACAGTAAATGTGTATTTTATTTTTTATTGTGTAAGAATATATTTTGTTTTGCTTCCTTTTAGTAAATTGAAAATTTTTTAAATAAACTTTTATTTTCAACTTTTCGATGTGCTCATGCCCCCCCCTTGTAGGGTTATCACGCCCCCCTAGGGTGGCGCGCCCCACAGTTTTAGAACCACTGCATTACTGTGATGGAGCATTCTGATTTTTCACCTGATTGGGCACCATGAGACTTTTTTATTTCATACAGTTAAATATTGTTTAAAACGAAACCTTTTTACCTGGGTTAAAAAAAAAAAACAGGCCAAAATGGAAATTCTCCTGAAGGGCCTTCAGACGCCTCGTTCCAGACCTGTTACCAGCAATGGCAGCACCTAATGCAAAAGTGTGTGAATGCTGAAGGGAACTAATTTGAAGGTGATAATGTCACGGAGAATTAATTCTGTGCGTACAATGATTTATTGGACCAGTCTCATTCTTTTTTGTGTCACACCTCGTATTTTCTAAATTGGTGACATCTGCTCATTTCACTCTCACATCTTTCTGCGTACAATTGACCCCACCGAAATAATTCGATGGTATGGCATTCGTATGAAAGTTAAGCCTCATATTTCGTAAGGCTTCTGTTTCACACACAATCAATATACGCAGTTGTAATGAGTAAAATCTCCGGCTATTATGTGCATCGACCGTTTTGGTAGATTTAGATTGCTCTTTCTTGTAACATTATAGAGTGTTTAAAGTAGCAATGGAAAATTCATCTTAACATACTTATTAGATAAATGTAAAAATTCATAATTTTTTTTTTAATTCTATCTTAATTTTTTGTTAAAGAATTACCTTAAGCAGAATTAATATGTTTCAGGATGTTAAAAAAATTATGTGACTATCATTCTATATGATTAACCACATCAAAATAATTTTTCCAAGTTTGAATTCATTCTGCATTTCATTATTGGGCAAAGAATAATACTACAGCTACTGTACATGGCTCTCAAGGCGTTTTCAGTAGTCTTTTAAGGAAGTTCTTCGTACGGATTTTATTAATGATTTCAAAAATTCACCTTAGTGAATGGACCATTATATATGCAGATCAGATTTGCTGTTTAAAGTAATTTAAAGTTGGAACGTTGAGGATATTCAGATTACATTTTTGAGGGAAGCAACTTATAGACTGTGCAGTTGTAAGGAGAAAGTATGCTGTTGTAATTCTTTAAGTATTAATTTTTATTATTGGTTATTAGAATTAGTGAATTAGATTTAAACTCGTGAAACTCGTTAGTCTGGTGTTGAGACTTATTCTAGGGTTTGAACCCTGTGTGCCAGTAACTAATACCCTTCTTTTTACAGTTATGTTGATCTTTGTAATTATTGGTAAGGAATCGAGGTTAATTTCGCTTCATTGAGAAATTAACCCCTTAATTGCCGAATAAAGCTATCGCGATTCGCTCCCTCCTAGTGCCGTCGTTTTTCACATAGGTGCATGTATGCGATGTATTAAAGAGGGGGGGGAGGGGATTGACACCAATAAATAAGTTTTCCTGAAATAAGTATATGCGTCGAAAATGCTGTCAATGTCATTTCCATGCATGCCAAAGCCTTCTGAATAGTTTTACTGATAACAGCACAAAGCTAAAACTCAAACTTTGGAAGTACAGTTATATACGTCTAGGACACACAACGCACCGATTCAGCAAAACAGATATATACGCCAACGGCCCTTAAGAGGTTAATATAGTAAGATCTTAGATTGAACAAATGTGTTGAGTCTTATAACAAAGACTCTTGATTTATCCCTTCATCTTTCTAATACGAACCTTGCTTCTCAACGGCATATTTAAGTATGTATAGTTGATGATGAAAAATTTTCCTTCAAATATAGCAATACCTATATTTTATTCAAGGATAAAAAAAGTATTGTTAATGTAAAAAAGGGTTTTTCTTAAGAAATTTATGTTTTTTTTTTGTAGAGATATTTCTCTTCTTTAGTACTTTTCTCTTTTTGTACATTAAAATAATAACTTGAAATATTTTTTTTTTCTTTTTAATCTTTGAAATAACATAGCCTAGAACAACATTTATAGCAAAGAAAGCAGCTGAAGTCATGTAACACTGTATTGCTACATTATACGATACGAGAAATGATTTTAATAAGAATGCTAAAAAAGTAAAAGTAAAAACTCACAAGGATTTTACATAAAAATATCTACTAAACTTCTAAATATTGAATGTGACATGTAAGCGAAAAACAAAGTATTCCTTTAACATAGTACAAAGTATTTAATTCCTTCATCCTTAATTTCATCATGAAAGGAGTCAAAAGTACTTAATACAAATTTACTCAAATCTTTTTCAATTCTTTTGATTCCCAGAGCAAGAAAGACAGCGAAATAGTTCAAAGCCTTTAGAAAATCGATTGAAAGAAAAGAAAGTATCTTTCTTTATCTTGCGGAATAGTTTCCCACTATCAGAAGAAAAAGAAAAAAAACTCGAACCTTACGAGGACTTTTTTTTTCATTGATTGAGTTCTTTTGAACTGAAATGTCAATAGATCATTACGTCGGAAAGATTTGCCACTGACATGATTTTATTTGTGTGCAGTAATCATTGCATAATGTTGAATGATAGGACACAAAATTTAAAGAAATTTTTTTAGTTTGAAAATTGCACCGATTATAAATACTCCGATTATTATTATCCTCTCTTCTGTAGTATCTGGTCTTTCTTCAGAACTTGAACCGCAACTTATCTTTTACCTGGTTCAAAAGAATTCGTTCATCAAATGATTCATCAGTGTTGAGGGAATTTTTTTATTATTTCGTTAACACAAATATTATTCCACTCTCTTCTACATCAAGCCAGGCAATTCCAGTTCATAAATGTATTCACTGAAACTTAATAACTTTATAAAAACTGGTTTTCTACAATTCTAAATATTAGATATTAGAACTACAAAAATAGTTTATGCTTCAGTAGATCTTTTGTTTTTTAGCATAATTATTTTCTTTGCAATGCATACAAAATCTTTCACATGATGGTATAAATTAGAGAAGGGTTTTATCGAAAATTGATAAATTAATAAAGAATACATCTAAAACGCTTCTGTTGATATGATAAAATTTACCTTTCGGAACTTTTAAAACTCCATATTGAACATAAAGATATAAAGCTTACAATAATTATCAACATCCCGGATTGTAGCCCTGGACATAAATGAGTGAATATTAACGTCGCACTGCCCTTCACACGAGAACTTTTGGTGACGGACCACGTAATTTTGTACCATGGTCAAGTGACGTGGACGACACCTGAGCTGGCAACCCCTCTCCTAACTACCAAACCAACGGGAGGACGTTACAGCTCTCGACAGATTTAACGTGCATCGCTGCCTTACATGGCGGGTCTTCAGTGGTACTGGGCTCGAACTCAAGACATGCCTGCCATGATTCGATACCTTGACCACTGGGCTACCGCATCCCTACCCTGGACATAAAGCCAAACAGTACTAAGAAACCAGGATTGTCTGGGCAAATTTTAGACGGATGGTAAGTCCAGTAACAAATTAATTTTCTTTTTCTTGTTAAACACTATAGCCTGTGGCAGGTCAAGGCTGTCTCGCAAAGTTTTCTTCATCTAAACCTATCCGGCGCAATAACCCTCCATCGTCTTACTCCAATTATACTCAACATAATATCCGGCATATAACGCCCAATTGGAACACAAAAATAAGCTTAAAAAATGTATGGGTGAGCACTATACGCCTGGTACAAATATGAGAGCTTCAAAAAATATATAGATAAGCTTAGAAAAAATTAGACTACTACATAGATCGAAATACTGCTTATTTATAAAAAAATGGTATTCCTAATGAACTTAAAGGTGGTCATTCTAGAAACTATTTTTTCCAAAGCCTGGTATGATATCTAGAATAAAGGACTTCAAAACATAAGAGCATTATGTACGTACATTTCAGGTTTCTTCGTAAGAAAGGTTTGCACGCCATACGGCGAAAATACCTAAAAATTCAAAATTGCAGCTTGAAAATATAGGTACGCATTTTACGCCAAATTTTACTGTAAGTCGTTTTCAACGTTATCAAACCACCTAGTTGGCAGGCTTCCTTTTTTTTCATTTTTTGTCGATTCTTCAAAAGGGTATCTCTTAGTTGGGAAGAGTTTATTATGTCTCAGTATGTGACCAAACCATCTAATCCGAGGTGTTTTGGCTATCTAAATTGTCTCTTTACTCGTACCTTTTTTGTAATAAATTGAAACTTGTGAGAAAACAGAAGCCTTTCCTGTATTTAGTTTACACCACAGTATACGGCAATACAAATTAATTTTATCTACTAAACAAAGTTAAAACTTTCAAACATATTTGTATTTTTTGGCCTCAAATTACTCCAATTTCACTAAATTATTGAATTATTATGAGGACTTTTACTCGTTCTTTTCCACGAGCAATTTCTCGTATTTGCTGTACTATTTTTTTTGAATTAGAGTAATGAAATTGATTCAGGTATAATATTTAGTTACAATGCGAATAACTCCTACGTCAAATAACTCATTGCCCTCCAGTTCATGTAACTCTCAAATCTAAATACATTTAAAGAAATGATAAGTAAATGACCTTTATTTTGATAACATTCCGAAAATAAATTCACGTCGAGTAACGCATTCAAATAAAGACTTCTTTAATTTATATTTGACAAATACGAAAGTAGAAAAAAAAAAAGAAACTAAACAAATAATGTTACTTCTTTTTTAAAAAATAAAAGAATGTCACTCTTAATCAGGGAAGGGGAGAAAAATAATAAATATAAGACTGTAAGTGTTCAAATATTACTTTTTATCAATACTTGCTTTTGTTTGTTATGCATTTTATTTATTTAACTTATTCATTTCAACGAGTACTTATTCTAAGCTGAACTCTAAAGAAATGAAGATAAATATATTTCTTTTATTTTTTGAATAAATTTTATTCAAGGAGGAAAGGCAAATTAAGGTTATTTTTTTTGTCTATTTTCCCTGGTGAAGAAAATTTATTTTATTCAGAGTCCATTTCAAAATTCTTCAGTTTTTATCATTACATTTAGGAGGCAAAAATTACAAATTAAAGTAAATATAAAAATGATTTACTTTACACGAAATACATTATCGAGTAAAATCAATAACAAGTTTAAATTTTATATTGCTGACTCACTGACTTGCATACACATACATAAACAAACGTGTGTGTGTGTGTGTGAATGATCATCTTGGTTTCTTTGAATGCCATTTTAACTGTCATCGTTTTTGTTTTCCAAAGGACCATATTTTCTCTTCAAAGTTTTTAGTGCTGTTTCTCTTGGTTCTCCGTCTTGAATAAAGTATTGTACATCAAGTATTTCTTCATTCCTGAGTCTTAATGAACAAAGCATGGGAATTTTATTTTCAAGCTGTCTTCGTGCAGCATCTTTCAGATGAATCACAATGCCCAGATGAAAGACCATCTTAAAGAATTTGCAAAACACTTCTTTCCAGTTATTTTAATATACAACTGAAAACTACACTCCGTGTAACAGAAAAACATGAAACATTATTAAAATAGTAGAAAGTTATTAAAGCAGTGCTTCTCAAAGTTAGAGTACTCGCGACCCAATATTCAATCATAATTTTCATGGCCCCCCCCCCCCCTCACACGATAACAATGTATTGAATTGAAGAGTACTATACTTTGACGCTAAGACTGCAATACGACTTTAACCTCTTAAGCACCACGTAGATAGACGTTTCGTTAAGAAAAAACGTTTATCTACGACGTAAATAAACGTCGGACGTATATATACGTCTTTCCGAAGTACGATCTTTTGTGTGCACTGCTATCCATAAAATTATTTTGAAGGCTTGGGAATGCAATAAAAGGTCCTTGACATTGTTCGCGAAGGATTTACTTATTTCAGATTTTGCTTCTTTATTCCTCCCCCCCCCCCTCTAATACATTACATACTCGCGCCTATATGGAAAACGGTTGGCATTGGGAAGCGAATCGCGTAATTTTTAACCGGCACTTAAGGGATTCATTATAAACCGTACAAATAATCAAGATAAATGTTAATTTTTTGTTTTTAATTATATATATGAAAAGCCCATGGGGTCACCGGTATTTAATAAACTTGTTCTTAACAGTATTGTGAAATTAATTATAAAATGCATTGTGTAACACTGATACATGTATAAGTGTAATATATCCTTGTAAATGTGTATTTTATTATTTCAGAAAGTATTTTATTCATTTACATTCAGTAAATTAATAGTTTTTTTTTTTAAATAATCTTTTTTTTTAACTTTTCAATATGCTCACGCCCCCTTCGTAGATTTGTCACACCCTCCAAGGGGGGCGCGCCCCACAGTTTGATAAACGCTGTATTAAAGAATACGTTTTGGGGAGCACTGCATATTTTTTTTCTAGGGCCCCTGCTTCTAGGGCCCCTGCCACCCAAAATGTGAGAAGTCAACCGCGACGTTAGCACTGAAACCTAGTGCGAAAGATAAAAGACAGATAGAAGAAAGTAAAGCACGTTCCTGCCCTCCACACACACACATGTGGACGCGACACCAGAATTATTTGTATATGCATCTCAGAGATTCATGTGCCTAACGGAGGTTTAGATAGAAATATATAAAATAAAGTAGTTATATAGGACGAAAAAATAGTGAAAAGATGCAAATAGATAAGACAGTGAAATACATATATAACAAATGATGATATTAAAGAAAGACAAAGTAATATGGGGCACAGAAAGAATATTCACTCATTTCCTGATAAACGCTGAAGTATATTGATAAACTGAGAGATAGATAACCGTATACCACACTTATAAATTGCTTCAGTATGATGTTTGGAATTAAACAAGGCCAAAAACGTTCTGAAAATAATATTAGAGTCAATTGAAAATTAATTCCAACACTGAGATATACATAAAATAACGAGCGACTTATAAATAAATATAAGATTTTTTTTTTTAATTTCTACTGTTTTAAATAGCAGCATATTATCTAAAATAAACTTAGTTATATATATACTCACTTCATTTGTAATTTGATCATAATGTAATTCGATCTTTCTTTGCAAATCTATCAAAATATAAATATAACACAAAGCAATTTTAATGATCTTACATTAATGCAGAAAAATATCCTATACATCAAAAACTAATGGAAAAGCTGTTTAAGCAAATATTTATTATTTTCGTCATTTTATCCATTCGTTACTTAATAAATCTGACTCTCTACAAACTTAAAACTACTTTTTAAAATTTACCAACTAGAAATATGTACGAAGATTCTTATAATTTAATCTGTAATTTTTATTTATATATGAGTGTATTTGCATTATTCAAAACTTTATTTTCATATTTCAATAAATTATTATCAATATTAATATTAATATTGTAAATAATCATGAATACATTACTTTGATATTCTATCACTATTATTTTTTCTGTACAGTTTTCTGGAAAGCTTTATATTAATTTGGGCATTTTTCGTTAAAATGTTTGTAGTATCCATAATGAATTACATGAAAATCCATATAAAAATAAAAATCTCCCAATTAAAACTTTTCATTAAGGATGTTTTTGGACAAATGGATATGACAGCGGAGATAATTATTTTCTTCCACGAGGTAACATTAATTTTTTTGTTATCATGCTTATTAAAAATTATGCTTAGCTTTAATTGGATACTTCATCATCTCCTTTAATTTCAAAATGTATTATGCTGTAAATATCCTTGTAACATGTAAAATCTGAAAAGCTTGAATTTGTTCACTAAAATTAATCGATGTTCGTTTATATTTTGACAAGAAAAATGAAATAGATATTTGATAAATACTAACTTCATTGAAATTTATATTTTAATAATAAAGCAAAATCATAGCAGAAGAAAACATTTGTCTATTTTGTAAAATAAAGTATAATAGTTTGTCTACTATAGCAAGTGAAAAGAATGTGTTCGATACGAGGAGCAGCGTATGCAACATAGCAATTAAAATATATATTTTAAATTTCTTGCTGTATGAATTTGAGTAAAAGCGCATAAAATTTATCTTTATATAACCTACAAAATAATGAATTAGTTAGGTAATCTTACTTTTAAGAAATTTCTAAAAATTGAATAGAATTAGACTAACAAGGGGAAGGCCCGACATGGAAAACTTATTTGTAGACGAAATTTTCTATAACAGTAGTATGTGTAATTGTCAATTATAGGGGTAGTCTTCGAAATTTATATTCAACTTATATACATTAAGTTTAATTAAGCTCCGTTGGCGCAGTGGCTTAGGTGGCAACGTAACAGCGTGTCTTGCGATCGGATAGGGTTCGAGTCGCGCAAACAATTAATTCTCCTTTTTTTTTTTTTCTTTTTTTTAACACAATTATAGCTTTAATACTATTTAACATGCTAGTAATAAATTTATTAAATCAATTTCATATTATTTATTGTATTAATACTTTATAAATTTATTTAATCGAAAAAATAATTATATGAATTGGGAAAAAATATCTTGATTGCTCGTGCAAATCAAACCCAACCCGACCACGCGGTACATTACGACTCAAGCCATAACGTCAACAGAACTTGGTTAAATTTAACTGTATATAAATTGAGTATAAATTTCGCCGCCAATTTCTTTGAATTTACTCTCAATTCAGCACAATTACATTGAGGTTTCAACACCCTAAAAGAGTACCACTATTACGCAAAACCTCATCCCCAAAAGAATTTCCCATGTCGAACCTTCCCCTGGTAATTTTAACTTAGTCCATGCACTTAAGTTTTTGTCTGAAGCGCTTTCCGAAAAAACACTATCCCAATTCCCTTTGTTTTTGGCGTATGTTTGTGCCAAAGATATATCATGCATCAATCCATTAATGTTTTTTTTTTATTTCTGTTACTATTTTCTTTTAAACAAATCCTTTTATATATGAAATCAATGAAAAAATCTCTCTTTTTTATATGAAGCTTTATTTTAAAGTCATATGTTTGTTTTTTATTGAACAAACCTTGTTAATTAATTTGAGTTATTATTAAAATTTTAAGGCGACTTGGTACACCAAAAAAATGGCAATTTTATCGTTTTTTTTCTTATATTTATTTAGCTATATTTTTTGAACGATTATCGTTCCATTGATATATCACTTTTGCATGCCTAAAAATTAAAAATTAAGAACATTTCATTTGAAAAACGTAAGCAAACAAATTTGGAAATTCGACCACGCCTCCTTTTTAGAGGTGTCAGTGATTTTAAGCTTGTTTCTATCAAAATTAGCTTAAATTTTTAGTGATGCGAAAAACGTAGGCACGCATTTCACGTGGTTATGTGGCATGTAAAAGATCCCTTGAGTATTAAATTAGCTCTTGAACTCACGACAATATTTAACATCTGACGAGAGTTTGAATTGAAGGTGTACAGGCATCAAAATTTGTTAACGACAGCAGCCACTAAATGATGCCACAATGAAATGGTTCTCACATCTGGCGACGTGTCGTGTCTGAAAACACTTTGTTGCCAATACGCAGCCCATTAGAAAGAAAAAAGAAAGAAAGATTCATCCGCACATGTAACGGTTCCTTTACACAAAGATATTTTCAAAAATCAACCAAACAGTTCATGAAAAAAATTTTCTCTTGAAGAGAGTTAGTTGAAAGGCTCGAAATAAATCTTTACAACATTAGTTAGATAATATAATAAATTTATTACTGTTTTATTCATTTTATTAGCATTGAGGCTTTTCTTAATATATATATATATATATATATATATATATATATTAAGAATAGAGTATAGTAGAGAATTTTAACTATATATAGATAGTTAAAATTCTCTATTATAAATTGATGAATCATCACTAAAACTGAAGCAAAGAAACAACAACCAAATTAAAAAAAAATGAACCAGATATAAGATTTTAGGAAAAATATATTAGAAAATATAAAATTAATAGAAGTTTATATATATATATATATATATATATATAAATGCTACAATATTATAAACATTGTTGACTTAGGACAGCTCTTATACATAAAAAATACCCTATATATATTTTTTATGCATCTATATATATATATATATATTTGAAATCTATTAATTTTATATTTCTTAATATATCTTTTCAAAAGTCTTGTATCTGATTTATTTATTTTTATTATTTTTATTTTTATTTATTTATTTATTTTGCTTCAGTTTCAGTGATGTTTTATCTCTCTATAGTAGAGAATTTTAACTATGTATTCATGCATAAAATGTGGCCGCATATATATATATATATATATATATATATATATCCTGTAAAAATTCAACCTACTTTACAATTTGATCAATGATCAAAGGAATAATGTGAGCTTCTAGAACGTGGATATCAATTATTTTTAATAACCTTCTGGTGTGGAGATATTCATTATTTTTATATAATTGGTGTTATGAACTCATCCATATCCCCATAAAAAACTAATCTTCACGTCGAATAAAACCCTAATGACGAAATTTATGATATTTCTAGTTGAAAAAAAATTTAAAAAATTTATCGCATTTTTTTTTCTTTGACTTAGTGATCAAACCTCATGGCCTCATATAAGTATTTTTACCCTAATGATCACTGATGATTACAAATGTACTTATTCTAAAAATAGAAAAGTGATAAAGGCCAGACTATACTTGAATAAAGAAGCTGAAGTTTTAGAGTCATTTTAAATTGTCAACTGTATGTAGACTACTTTATCTTAACTGCTACATTGAAATATTGCTAATAAAACAAGTTATATTTAATGAAAATGATTTTTGTATTTAGACATGTTATAGTCGTTTTGATACGAATATAAATGAAATTGATATAATGTAATTTCTATGATCCAAATAGGGAGAAAAATATCGTATACCAGAGAATGCTATGCGTTTTGGGGTGGAGACCCCATTTTTTGTTCAAAAATTTTGTTCGATCCTATAAGCATTGGGCAAAGTTT
Organism: Trichonephila inaurata madagascariensis; assembly: GCA_019973955.1. Classification (NCBI taxonomy): domain Eukaryota; kingdom Metazoa; phylum Arthropoda; class Arachnida; order Araneae; family Nephilidae; genus Trichonephila; species Trichonephila inaurata. The sequence continues at coordinate 34,195 of BMAV01018089.1, read as the reverse complement.
GCCCATTCTTGGTCACTTCTAGATGTGTTTTATTTGTAGTACATTATTGTTATACACATCCACACTAAGTTTTTACTTTGAATATAACTACATGAAAATTTAATTAAGAAACAAAATAAAAATGAAACTATATTATTTAATAACACTATAAATTTTGCTTAAACTATAATATTTTAAGGTATCCGACTACCCTAAAATTGTAAATTTTACTAAAAATTAACAAATTTTTCTTAAGATTTTATTTTATTGGCCATCTTATGAACTTATAAAAATACCAAGTTTATTATTTTCTATTCACTAGAACAAAAACTACAGAAGTTTTAGTAAAAGCAGATGCCACTACTTTAAGCAAGATGCCATACTTTAAAATGTATTTTAATTGAAATTCGTTTGTTTAAAAATGTTCAGCGATGGCTCAAAAAGTTCTGAAAATAATTGAATGAAATTTTTTGTGTATGTTCTGTACAATATTAGAAGTCTTATCACCTTCATATTAATCAATCACTGTTTTATTACAAAATTTACAGTTCTTTATGTGAATATAATCTCTGTTTTTTTAAGCAATTTCATAAAATAACTAAAAGTGCTTCATTTTTTTATAAAAATTAAAATATCTCTTAACCTTAAGGCCTTTTAAAAAAGGAATAGCAAAGGTTTACATCAAAATATAAAAATTGAGAATTTATTTATTTGCTATTTGTGCAGAACATTCCTCGTTTATATAATTTTTTGTCAATTTTTGTCTATTTTTTTCCATTTTAGTAGTAATAATTTTTTTTCTCTTCTTAATTTTAGTCTTTTTTTTTCTTGAAAAGTACTAAATATATCTAAAAAGCACAAAAAAATATCCATATCTTCATTTTTTTTAAAAAAAAAGTTGTATCAAGTAGTCGGATACCTTAATTTAGTGCACTCCTTTTGAGATCACTTCTGAGATCGTCACCTTTTTTTTAGAAACAACGCCATTTACAAGATTTAAGTATCAATAGTAAGGATGTGCTTGGTTATTTTTAAATATGTTATTAAATCTTCGAATAATAGCGCCGAAACCGTCGAACAATGTACTTTGTCAATATTCTTTAGATTTGATCGATACATAATAACACATCGAACATAAATAAGCTGTAGAAAAAGGTTAAAAATATTGTATTGCTTCTTCAGAAATTGTTGGAAAATTTTTATTATTACTGTTATTATAATGGCAAACAAGTTATTTTATGCAAAAAGATATATTAAAAATCCTATAAGTTTTAGCAACCCAACTGCAAGTTACCTGGCCCCTCGTTTAAGAAACACTGTTGTATGCAATTTAAAAAATAAAGGAATTATAAATAATAAGTTAAGATTATGTGGTATATTTTATTGCCCGTGGCTTGTTAATAATAGAGTTTAAGTAGCTTTCAAATAATTGCATTGATAAGAGAAAAATAAATTTTAAAAAAAACTGAATATTGAATAAAACGTGAATTCGTTCCCCTGTATTTTCTCTTTCATTACTTAAGAGGGGTAGGGTAGGACAATAAAATACTTAAGGTATCCGAATACGTTCGGAACCGTGATTTTTCAAAAGCATGTAAATGGATAATAATTATGATATTTAGTGTCACTTAGTTTAGAATACATGTATACAATTGTTTTAAGGTCATTATATGACAAAAAAAATTTAAATACAGTATTTTGGCAAAAAATTAACTTAGAATAACCTTTTTCCAAATGTTCCTGTTTTGTAAAAAATGCGTCTACTGTATTAATATTTTGCCTGTATATAGCTCAGACCTCTGTACAGAGGCTCAACTAGAATTTTTGAAGTGCATAACTCGGAAGTCGGTTTATCCATGTTTTACGAAAACAGAAGGGAGAAATTTTAAGAAAATACTCCGATAATTATATCAAATGTTTGTAACTCTGAAAATAATTTGAATGTTTTAAAAATCATAGTTGATCCTCTATACAGAGGTCTGAGTTATATACAGGCAAAATATTAATACAATAGAAGCATTTTTTTACAAAAGGGGAACATTTGGAAAAAAGGTTATTCTAAGTTAATTTTTTGCCAAAATATTGTATTTAAATAATTTTTTTGTCATAATGTCCTTAAAACAATTTTATACATGTATTCTAATCTAAGTGACACTAAATATCATGAAAATTATACATTTATGCACTTTTTTAAAATAATGGTTCCGAACGCAGTCGGATACCTTAATGAAAACAATGTACATTTATGTTGCTTTAAAATTTAAAAAACATTTATTTCTTGCATGTAAGAATTTTCTAAGCCATACAAATTTATCTAGAAACAAAATAATACTATATTGATTTTATTTTAAGTTACACTGCACTTAAAAGCAACGATTGGTAATGGTCCTCGTAATTTTTTACCACGGTGAAGACACGAGCATGACAACTGAGTTGGTACCCCTTCTCCAAATTTTCGTGTACCAGCTGATCTACATGGAGTGTCCTTAGTGGATTAAGACCAGCATATCTCCACGCCTATTACGAGTTCGGAACCATGACCGCAAAGATCATTTTAAGGTATTCGACTACGTTCGGAACCGTGATTTTAATGATATTTAGTGTCACTTAGACTAGAATATATGTATACAATTGTTTTAAGGGCATTTTGGCAAAAAAAAATATTTAAATACAATATTTTGGCAAAAAACTAACTTAGAATAATTTTTTTTCAAAATGTTCTCCTTTTGTGAAAAGGCTTCTATTATAATAATATTTTGTCTGTATATAGCTCAGACCTCTCTACAGAGGCTCAACTAGAATTTTTGAAATATATAACTTAGATGTGGGATTATCCATATTTTACGACAACAGAGGGGAGCAATTTTAAGAAAAAAACGCCGATAATTATTTCAATGGGTTGTAACTCTAAAAATAACGTGAATTTTTCAAAAATCATAGTTGAGCCTCAGTAAAGAGGTATGAGCTATATACAGGCAAAATATTATTATAATAGAAGCATATAGAGAACATTTTGAAAAAAGGTTATTCTAAGTTAATTTTTTGCCAAAATATTGTATGTAAATAATTTTTTTTGTCAAAATGACCTTATATAAAACAATTTTATACATGTAGTCTAATCTAAGTGACACTAAATATCATGAAAATTATCCATTTATGCGCTTTTATAAAATCATGGTTCCGAACGTAGAACCTTAAGAAAACATTCTAAAACTAAACTCGGTGGCCGCAACAACTTATTGAAGGGCCAAGGCCTACAGGGCCCATCTCAGTTTTTGTGACCTTATGTGTTGAGGTGCATGCGCAGAGGTTCCGGACAGGTCGGATTAAAAATAAATTAAAACAATACATTTTTGTGGGAAAATATTCAAGGAAAAGGAAAAAGAAACATTTATTCAAATTCTTTTTTTTTTACAACGATACGACTATACATATATTTAGTTTTTGTAAAGCTCATTGTTTATTTATTTTTTTTCATGGGATGAAATGTATTTTTTTTAAATATCATAAAAGTGAAATTTTTTACAGCATTCTTGATTGAGCCTAAGTGAAATAAAACTTAAATCAATCAGACAAACTGGGTGCTTCCATCTGAGGATATACGAATACAATGGAATTGGTTTTCAAAAATGAAAACCTTCTTAATTTTCTACGAAATATTTGACAGTTTTATAGCACTTACTATTATGTTTAGCTTCCTTTAAAGGTAGTTTCTTCAAAAATTCATTTTAGTTATTACTATGATTTCTTTTGATCACTAGAAAATTTCATTTGTCATTGGCGACAGGATACATTACACAGTAATTTTTTGAGCAGGAACTCAAAGCGCAAGTGACATGTGGATGCATAAATCGCCATAAGAGAAAAAATTGATGAACTTAAAGCATTATTGATATTCACGTGTTTGTTCTACAATTGTTTAAGGCTGTTTTCGCCACATGTACAAGGTCGTGACCTTATCGCAGAGCACATTTTGGGACGGACAAAATACTTCAATTTTTATAAACATTTGTGACATTGTAACTCATGCATTTGTTTATTGTATAGTGTTTATAAAATTCCAGAATGTTTTATAAATAATTAGTTTCTTCAACATGTTTAACATGTAAAAGGAGAGCTCATTTAGCATTATAGTATAGGAGAAAAAATGCGAAACACACTTTATAAAAGAAAAATATGCCAACTGGTATAAAAATGAGTAGTATGATAAAAAAAGTGATTCTCTACAGGATAGTGAAGCCAGAATATAATATTAATTTTTGAGTACTTTTAAATATGAAAAAATATTCATCATTTGAGTCCTATTCTTTAACATGAGCCGAAAACAGCCTTAAAATACGCCTAGAAAAGTACACTCAACAGTATTGATGTAATTATTTGCAGTTAACTTTAAAATATCTTATAATTTTAAATCACAAGCGACCTTAACGGATATTCAAAGACAAGGCAAATCACAAAACACCAAAGTTTTGAAAAATGAAATGGTTTTACATATGCATAAGAGTATAAATATAGGTATAATCATTTATTTATATTTATCTCCATTACTCTACTCAATTTCTGCCTGTTTCACGTGTTGTTATTTTTAATATAAGAACACCTTTCCATTAGTTTACTATGTAATTCCAATGCAAACAATCTCATTAGTTAAAAGTTTCATCTGAAGCAAAATCGTTTCTAACTGCAACTTTGTTTGCGTCGCTGCAAAGCGAACTTTATCAGTCATAAGGGGTTGTTTCTCTCCAGATAAGGACAATGTAATTGCCAACGAAACAAAGCTGTTAAACATGTAATTTTAGACTCGTACCCAGTAGTCATTCTAACCTTAATTGGATATAATCGCTTCAGTCGAATCGCTTTATTGAATTATTCAGCAAACGAGTTAGATTGAAAATGCGTGAAAACAGTCACCCACTCCCCAAAATAGCATATTTTCTAGTTCACTATCTCTAGTTTGCCTTTTATCTCACCCTTATTTAATTACAATACAAATAGTTATTAAGATATTTATATTCAGTAAAACATATTTTGATGCTTTAAGTGCAGTATACTAGTGGGGGGAATCATTTTGAGTCACAGTCCACGTTGGGGAAGCGAAGGATACTGGAAGTACGAATCTTTTTAAAATCATTGCTTTCGTCTGTTAATTTTGCATTTAAAAAAAGGTATAAACGGCGCTATAAAAGTAAAAAGTATAATTATGTAAAATAGTGGCAGTTTTGTTCAATTTCTTTCTGAAGTATATCATCTATATCTCTCAGTACATTTAATTTTAGAATCAGTTTGATGAGGTAAATGTATTCATTCTATCACACTTTTCGACAATTTTATTACTTGTTTTTTTCTTTATCTTTACTTATTAGAAAAGTTTCTTTCACGTCTGCATGTTATCGAGGGCATCTTAGTTGAAAATTCTGAATGAATGCTTTTTGGTTGCGCTCGCGAAAAAAAATATCGATTGAAGGGGAATTTTCTGATTGTTTTGGGTGATTTAAAAGAAAACTCTTTGTGGCACACACACAGGAAAGCCCCTATCTACCCACACCTGTAATATAAAATCTATGAAGATACGAGAATGTTAAACATAAAGAAACTTCATTGAGGACAATAAAAATAAAAATAATAAATAGTCTTGATACTTAGTTAAAAAAATGCAATGGCCGCGGTAAGAATACAAATACATTATTTTTTATGTGTATTTTATCAGCTTTTTCATAAGGAAAAACATTTAA
>BMAV01018089.1:1634-28384 GCA_019973955.1 Trichonephila inaurata madagascariensis | reverse complement strand
TTTTTATGTGTATTTTATCAGCTTTTTCATAAGGAAAAACATTTAAAACTGTAACTGTTGCAAATCAGAAAACGACGTTGAATTAAATGACAAATGGAAAATTTCAATGAAAAATATGTCTTGACTGAATTCTTTCATTTTTTTTTTTTTTTTTTTGAAAAATTGCCTCCTGACTCAGAATATAATCATCATTTAGCACCATCACTCAAACATTTCTCGGGTTGCACCCCTTTGACCCATATCTTTATTATGTTGGGTAATGTTGAGCCTTGAATTTTATTTGGAGAGGGAGTGGAAGGATTATTTGAACCACATTCACTATCGTCTAAGAAGATACAAAGATAAAAACATTTTTAAACATGATAATTCGTAGCAGGTAAGAAAGATTATCTCATTTAAATTTTAAAAAAAAATTAAAAATTATCAATTTTTTTTTCTTTTTTGGTGTTTTCGGAAGAAAAAAAAATTCTTACTCTCTGTATATTCAAACTTCTTTTTCCATCCAAATATCCCAGATCATAAAAAAACTTGATTAAACTGGGATTAAAAGGGAGATTTCCCAAATCCAGGATAAAAAGTTGTGAAAATTCACATTGCAGCATTGCTAATTCTTAGGCTTGTGGTTTGTGCAGTAAATCTTACTTTTTTTTTAACACGTAATAAAGTTAACTGCGGTTATGACTCCAATATCCTGTAACTCTATATTCCCTCAGAAAATGTTTCATTATCGGAAAGTCAGCTGCTATGTCTTAGACGGTAATTTTGTTTCCAAGTTATTTGAATTTTCGATAAGCGTTCCAATTTTTCCCTCCAGCTCTAAAGCGTACTACGTCAGTGCAAGCTAAAATTGATACCGAATACAATGATATACTATTTAATTTTACTATGCAAAGCGAAAGTAAAAATAATTCGAATAGTTTCTGTTACCTTAATCATAAACGGCATTTAAAGGACAACCAAAAATTCATTTTTTAAAAATTTTTATCTTTTTTTTTTTTACTTTGCTTGTCAAGTTAAGGATCAGGACAAGGACTACCCTCCAAACTTCATCTATACTACTTGTAGTACAGTACCCTGACCAAATGGCACAAAAATATCCTCAGATCCATGTCTTCTGTTGTCTTCTCCCGGATTGTTGCTTTTGTATGACTATCTGGATCTAAAGTAAACGAGACCAAGCATCATCCTATTATCTCTTCAGCAGTAAGGTAAGTTCATTTTAACTAATTTTGGCAAACCGTGTAATCACAAAAACCTATATTATTTAATCAGAAACGTAGCTGAAAGACTTTGGTCCACATCCGCTGATCATAATGAAGATAATCCATCTGATTTATAGAACCTAATTTAACAAGTCTGCCAAAAAGGAATGATTTCTTCCGGGATTTGGAATTTACTAAGAGCAAATCTCTCTTTCTCTCATCTTCATGGATTGGGACTTCAGCATTGGATTTTCTCAAACAAGGGCTTAAATATTTCTTCTTATGAGACCAAACAGTTAACTGAAATCACATATTCTGGATGATGAAAGCTTAGTATTTAGCCATAATCCAGTTTATGATGTTATAAGTTTATAATGAAGCTGAAGATGCCAAATAGCTTAAGCAAATGGAGATTGTTAATAGACTCATCAAATACGAGATTTAAAGTTGTTCTATTGAGACCAATGGGAATGATATACTATTAGCTGAATATGAAGAAGTATGGAAACACCAACTGGATCCTAGGAAAAAAATTTTCTTGTAATAATTATAACTTTGTGCTGTGACACTTGCATTTTTCTCGCGGACCGGAAGAAAAAAAGGGTTGGTAGAGAGACAGTTGGAACGTGTAAAAAATAAATTTTAAAAATTTCTAAAGAGATAAAAAATGATTATTTGTATTGATTTTTGTTTTAATTTAGAAAGAAGATACCTCCACACTGCTTCAAATGTTCATGTCTTAGATTTTTACTTTAATTTGTAGTTCTACAGAAGTAATTTGTCGTGTATACCGCTACAGGTCGCACGGTGCACAGAGTCACCCCAGGCTGACGAAATCTTTAATTCTGGGAAAACTGTTTGTTACCAATGACCACTGGTCAGTATCTTCCTATACGGCAGTCTTCATGAGAACTAAAAATGCATTTGCCGTATATATTCCTCTTTTTTGGGAGTGGTAGACGTATTTTACAATCTTAAGGTACTTGGGGTGAAAGTTCATAGTGATACGATTTTTGTTTCAAAATATTTTGTTTGTACAGACTACATTTTTCTCAGTGAACGAAAAAAAAATTGATCTCGCAAGGTAAGTTTCTGATGAACTAATGGATATTCATAATGATAACCAAAGTAAATTTAAGCAAAACGATGAGCATGAAGCTTTTGAGTCGAAAGGAAGTTTCTAAAATGCTCCACAAAGGGCTCCATAAAAAAAACAATAAGAAGCCACAAGTTTATCACAAGAGAAGATGTGTGTGCGTCTGGCAAAAAGACACAAGTAATAAAAGCTAAATATGATATCTGTCTATATCTTCAGACCGAGTTTCTCAAACTGTGGGAAGAAGTACGTGGGAAGTGAGAGAATATATCGAAAATAAAAGAATTTTTTTTAAAAAAAATATATTCATTTACTAAAAGGAAGCAAAACAGAATATTAAATTGGTTTGTAAATATTGAAAGTTTGAGAAGCTTTGCCCTAAGGCAGCGTTTCTCAAACTTTGGGGGGCGTGATAACTTTACGAGGGCGGTGCGAGGCTATTGAAAAGTCGAAAACAAATGATTACTTTAAAAAATTATTTATTTGCTAAAAGTAAACAAATAAAATACATTCTGTCATAAAAAAAATACACATTTATACTGACATAATACACTTATGAATGTATCAGTACTGAGCAATGTATTTTACAATTTATTTAACAATACTAAGTTAAGAACAAGTTTTATAATTATCTCAGTGACCCCATGGGCTTGCCGTATTAAGACTTATCTTGATAATATGTAGGGTTTAAATTTAATTACTTTACTGCTGATTTAAAGTTACGCGATTCACTCCTTAATGCCACCGTTTTCGACGTTGGCACGCGTATGTGATATATGAAGGGGGACAATTTGCAATAAGCAAACTCTCGGAAATATGTAAATCTTTCAAAAACACTTCCAATGACCTTTTATAGCATTCCAAAGCCTTCGTAATTCTCTTATGGATAGCAGTGCACAGAAAAATCGTATTTCGGAAAGACGTATGCATAAGTTCGGGGCAATTAGCACTTTGACTGAGCTAGACGTTTATATACGCTGGTGACAGTTTTGCCTACAAATATCATTCACACAATATTAGTTAAAAGTGTTTGTGATTTGTGTCCTTTATTAAGGGCTCGCATATCTTAATCATTTTTGATCAGTTTGATTAAATTTTTTCTCAATGTATCAAAGAAAAATTTAAAAGTCCTTAAAAATAAGTAAGTATACTTTCTCTTAGTTAAATTATTCACTGAAATTACGAATGTATAGTATACATTTAAAATAATTATTTAAAAAAAAAGGATTGGGATGGACTCCGTCACCCCGTGAGACCACTAACGTTAGTATCGGGTTAAGATAACCGTTTTATTCCTTCGAAAAAATTCATGGCCTTGGAATTACTGAACAGTGACAAAAAATGAGAGTGAGACTTTCCGAAAAAATATTGGGTAATGGAGCAGTATGGAAATGATTTTCACATTTAGAGGATTATACTACAGAATAATCAGCACAAATAGTATTAGCACTAATTTTTTTTTTATTGTAGAGCAGTGTTATATATTATATGTTGAGCACTTTTATCTCGTCTGAATTTCAAAACCATGTTTTAATTCTGACTTTCAGAAGCAGAAATCATAATTTTTTAAGAGAGAATATGTTGCTGACGATTGCTTTTCTAAAACGAATTTGTAGAAATAATGTTCGCTTTAAAAGCTTTGCTTAGATATGCTGTTTATTGACATTGTTTGAAGGTTAAATTTGTTCTTTGGAAGATTTTATAACTTTTTTTTTTTGGAATAATCAAAGGTTTTTAAGTTAGAGAAGAATCTCATAATAATATGAAAAATTAATTTGTTAATAATTTAATAAAAAATGTAAATGGGAAGGAAACAAATTAAAATGTAAATAAAAAAATACAATAAAATGTAAATGGTAAGGATTATTTTTTGTTTAACAAGATTCTATCAGAAGATCTGAAATTTCCAATGAAGTATAGCAGTCTAATTTGTCAAAATAATTAAAAATACCTAAGACTAAAAAGGGAGTAATTTAGGCCTATAGTTATTTATAACAGTGATTCTCAAATTGGGGGCACGCCCCTCTAGAGGGCGTGATAAAACTACCAGGGAGGCACAAGCATTAAATAAAATAAAAAATAAAAGATTTTCTTAAAAAATATTAATTTACCTAACTGTAAAGAAAAAGATCATGTCGTTACGTACATCCAGGTTTCGAGGATTTTATGCAAATCAGTCGAAAAGAACCAGACAGTTCTTTAAGAGTGATGCGCATTTATTGTCGAAGCTGCAATCCTTGAAATAAAGGATTCAGTAGCAATATTCACAGATTAAATCTCAGAAGGTCTTCACACCTTCAATAGCACTCCAAACATAATTATCAGTGTTTAAAATACACGTATATAAAAGATTATTCACAAGCAATCGCTCGTTCAACAGTCGAAGCAATCACTAATCGCTTCAATAATCATAGCAATACTAACTGATTGCTAGTCGAAACCAGACTAACTGACTTTTGGCGAACATCTCCATATTCATATCCCGCGCGGATAATTCGAGAAAGACCAGCTTGCATAAAATGTCTTGAAATTAGTGTATTTCTCTACTCATTTCTAGAAGTATCTAGAGGGTCCCGAACTGGCCAAACATGACGCCAACTTGGCTCTATTGCCAAGATTTCGCCAATTACCCATTGAATCACCATTTTAATGTAAGGGACGGCTTTGCTTGTGAATATTACAATTTTTACGTAAATTAAATCTAATTTAGAGTAAAATAAAGGCATTACACATCCAAATACAAATTATTTACACTAATTTATACAAAATTCGTAACAATATTTAAAAATATGTGATTTAAAAAGCACTCTTCTAACTACCAGTCGTATTCCTATTTCTTTCTTTTCAGAACATCTAACAATATCTAACTTTCCATTAGCATTCCTTTCAATTAACCGTTCGAAGCAATTAACATAGTTCTAGACAATAATTTTCTACCATTATTGCGAGTTCAGTTTATTCTTTCAATTTACTCAAAAGCTTTCTTTACGCTTATAAATCTAGATCAAATAGTTGGAACTACTTTTTTTAATTAGAAAGTATATAGGAAAAAATGTGTTTCTCTTGCATCTGGTTATCCTCAGAAAAATACACTTAAATGTACATTGTAATTTTCAGTGTCACAGGCTCAACTTTTAAAATGCCATCGATATAATGCTTGTAGTAATCATGCCCATACAATCATTCCCATGCAAAATTTCGTTATAGATTTTGCTAATGGAAAATGTCACCGAACATTTTAGAAAAAAAATTGGAATAGAAAAATATCAGTGTTTTCATTGGCTGCTGGATCAAAAGGAACATCCAGAGCCATGGGAGTCGTTTATTTAAAGTTATCTCGAATAATGGCATGCCAATCATTTTCCTTACAGCAAAAAAAGATGGATTATCGGAAACCATGATCTGAGGGATTTTTGTTGCGAGAAAAGTTATTATCAAGAAAGATGGAACTTTTTTTTCCCTATTTTGTGTTAGTATCCAGTCGATTTATTTTGTTGATGGAAAGATATGACAATAAGAAATTTATCCATCGAATGATTAGTTGTGAGTTCTTTTTTTTTCTACTTACATAAAGGATAAAGTCTAGAGTAGCACAGCATTTTTTTAAAAAATTGCTACTGACAATTAACATTAATGTCTTTTCACATACTAAAATGCACTAAAATTGTTTATTTTTTAACAAAGTTTTTTTTGTATGTTTCGTTTTATTCGTGTTCTAAATACATACTAAGGTAGGTATATTTTATGTACATTCAGTTATTATCGTTTCTATACACATCGCTTTTGTATTTTAAAAATGTGTTAAGTCCAATATTTTACAAGAATAAGCTTTTCGACCGAAATCATGTATTGTTTTGAAATAAGTATTAAATGTATGCATAGTAATGAAAAGATAATAAAAAGACATTGATATGCATCCTTAACATATAAAAAAGCATTGATATGCATATGATTGTAAGTGTATCATCACACATTCGGGATTTATATTTGCTTTTTTTACATTTTTATAAATAGCATTTGTTAAAATAAATGGGCTACTAGCAAGTCCAAATGGCAAACATTTCGTATTCATTAATTTTAACCATTTTGATTTTCTACATCAATCTAGAGATTTTTCAAATATATACAATCTTCCTTGTAGCTATACTAATATTTATATTATGACTCATAATATCACTATAAAATGCGATTTCATACTTTCTAAGTTTAATTATAATACATTATAAATCCAGGAATAAGTTTACTAAATAACAAGTCATGAAGAAGTTTTGAATTTTCACTCTTTAAAGAAGCTCCAAAGTCACTTCTTAACACCAGAAAGTTCATCCCGTCTAATTCTATCTGTCATAAAATATCCCGAAATAAAGCTATATCAACAGTTTCCACAATACGAATTTTCAATTGTTCATCAATTTATTTGTTACATTCGTCACCAATTTACCTATGTTTAATATATTCCATATGTTACCGTTAAAGTGGGAAATTCGTTATTTCATAGAATAACAGTAGGTATTTCATGAAATAACTAGACAAGTCAAAGTATATAAAATTATTGAATTCTACGATTTAATTTGGTATTCTATAGAATAACGATTACTTGATCTTTCAAGTATGAAATAAGACACTCGAAAGTTCTTTGAACCTATTTTAGCTGGTTTAAGTCAGTTTTGAATCGCTTATAGCTGCTTTGCAATGACGTGTGTGTGTACCTTTCTTTCCGTTGCTTTTAAACGTAGAATTTATACTTAGATGGTGTATTTATTTCAGAGTTTAATATTTTGGATTATAAACAAATATTTTTGCAACCTGTTTTTAAGCAATGGCATCTGGAGGAATAGGAGACCAACCTCTAAATAAGAAAGATTTGAATATTTATTAAATAAGCGTGTGACAAAGGAAAGCAGTGCTGCTCTTACTCGTAAAATAATTATTAACTTTGATAGAGGAAGTAAAAAATGCTACAACAGCGCAGAAACCAGCTCCACGTGACTATTGGTTAATCCAGCATTTTGATATCTTTGAAGTTTTTTCAGAGTTGAAATGTTAATTATGTCAGAAACAAATGCGAAACATTCTTTTTTTTTCTTTCTGTTTAATAAATGTTAGCAATATGAGCAATAATAAATAATATCATTTGCTTTTCATTATTCATCAATTAATCATCCGCAATAGGGGTAAAATGTATTTATCGAAAGTTTTGTCTATTTATGATCAATTAATTTATACAACTTTGAAACTGTTTATTTTTCACTCTTTAACAGTCTATCATTAGTTATTTCATGAAATACCTAATTAATCTGTAAAATAATTGAATTATACACTTAAACGGTAACATGTACATTAATCATCCTTTAGCAACTACAACATTATAATCTGGATCTTCAGGACTTGACTCAAGGTAGTTTCGTTTCATCAGTCACCCTTATATGATAAATTACTTTTAAGCCGCCAATAAAGTGTTTATATCCGAAAGCGATAAATAACTTCCACACTCTTTAACTAAACACAGTCAATAAAATGCCCAAAACATTTATAAAACGCCTGCAATTGCTACATTTTTCAATACCACAATATTTTGTGAACATATTTGTCAATATAATAAATTAGAGCCAGTAACAACCCAATCGAGAACAACATTAATAGCAATTAGTCATTTTTTTTTACTTGAGGATGAATACATCCCCAAGACAAATCCCAGCCTATCAAAACACCCATATTTAGTGATTCATCACTTTACAAGAATCCGGCAGCTACAGGTTTAGTTTTAATAGAGTCTACATAGAATTTTTTTCTATTCCAAGAGTGTCAAACTCGAAGGCTGACTTGGGCCAAATAAACAAGGTTCAACTTAAAGTATCCGACTACTTGCGACAATTTTTTTTTTTCAAAAGAAAAACTGGAGATGTAGAGATTTTTTTATGGTTTTTAGATTTATTTAGTACATTTTTGGAAAAAAAAGGCTAAAATTATAAAAATAAATTATTACTACTAAAATTGGAAAAAAATGGGTAAAAATTGACAAAAAATGACATAAATGGGGCCCGCTTTGTACAAATAGTAAATGGATAAATTCTCAATTTTTCAATTTGGTTGTATTAATTTTCTATTTCTTTTTAAAATGACCTTCAGGATAAGAAATATTTTAATTTTTACAAAAACTAGAGCATTTTATCTTAGTTATTATATGAAATTGATTTTAGAAAAGTGATTATATTCACATAAAGAACTGTAAATTTTGTAATCAAACAGTGATTGGTGAATCTGAAGGTTAAAACACTTCTACTGCTATACAGAACACACACAAAAAAATTCAGCAAATTATTTTAAAAACTTTTTGAGCAAACGCTGTCCCTGTTTGAATTTTTTTCAAAAAAGTACATTTCGAGTAAAACGCATTTTAAAGTTTGACATCTTATGTAAAATTATGGTATATGCCTTTACTAAAATACTTGTAGCTTTTTTTCTAAGGAATGGAAAATAAGAAGCTTGGTATTTTTATAAAACTAATAAGATGGCCTATAAAATAAAAACATAAAATAATTTGTCAATTTTTTTTTAAAAAAAAATCATGATTTTAAGGTAGTGGGATATCTTAAGGTGGCTGCAAAGAAAAACAAAATTCATAGAAATGTAGGTTTATTTCGAAGAATGCATGATAATAAACATAAACAAGTAATATAAAAAAAATAGTTTTTAAGTCAATTTCTACCTAGATCAACAACGAAAAATTTTATTTTAGCTACTTCTTATTAAATAGTTACAATTAATATAAATATGTATATACATAGGACAGAATCACAGCATTAAGTGGTAATTAGTTTCTTTAATTATCATTTAAGTATCGTATTGTCCTTTTAATTTCAGCCCAAATGAATGCTTTAACAAGTGAGAAAAAAACCTTTTCAAGTTTTGACAGAAGTCGCCAAAACGTGGCTGTATTTGTAATTCTTTAAATAATTAGTTTTAATCAATTAATTTTTATTAATTATAATTAAATTATTTTATTGTCATCCAAAATGATCCTGTATATAAAATTTCAGGTCAATTCAGCGCTTTAAAATGTATTTTATGAACGATTGAAATTCCACCAAGATAAATAAATAAATATACAAATATATAAATAAATAAATATCTAGATAGTGCGAGCTAATAGTAGTAATTGAAAAAGGGAACACGAAAAATTTAATATGTCCGCCCTGACACTTGGCATCTCTTCTCTGCTACTATTTTTCCTTTTTCGGGATGAATTTGGATACTTTATTATATAATAGTTATATTATAAAAGTGTTCACGTGCAATTGTGTCAGAATGATTGCAGCTATACCAGCGCCACCGAAAATGGATATAAAGGGACGTATGAGGTGTACACCGCATAGGATGTGCAATAATGGATCCCATTCGTAGAAGAGGAAATACATCAAAAGTAAAGTAGTATTTTTTATGGGTGCGTCCATATCAGAACAATGCGAGGTATTATAGTTTCTGATTGTGAAATGTGAACATCTATCAGTGAATAGGGCAGTCTATGGCGAGCACTGCTTAGTTCGAACCATAGATGCAGAAGTTTACGTGAAAGGTGGAAAACGATATCCAATCCCCATGAAAATGCCTGACGAAACGTCTCCCTTGAAACCCAGATAACCTTTTGAAAATTCTGTTGAAAAGTGTTGGACACGCGTCGTATAGTCCAGATCTATCTCCATAAGCGCTTCCATACTTTTTCCCCTTAAGAGAGCATTACGTTTCATTCGAATGATGAGGTAAAGGAAGCTATGCAGGACTTCTTCCAGAATCAACTACAGAGAACGCATAGACCAGTGGAGCACACAAGGGGGGTGTTCTAGGGGTCTGGACACCCTCCATAGCTCTTGAATTTTTTTCGATTGGTTATAATCTTATGTATATATTACGTAAAATTTAATTATGTTTTTGTTATTAATAATTAATTTTATTAAATATTGCTAATTATTTATTCAATAATTAATTTTGCATTGTTTTTGTTAACGAAAATCGTCAAAATCAAAAGAATACGTTGGGTGGCGTATTCGAGCATGGTATCAAAATGGGGGACTTTCGCTCCTGGGCCCCCCCCCCCTTGAAAAATTTTTGGTAGTGCTATTGGCATAGACCTAATGTTGAAAAGATGGGATTTGTATAACAACGCTCATGGCTGTTAATTTGAGTTTCCAATAAAGGTATTATTTTTATTCAATTTGCCCACTTTTAATTTGAGCAATATTTGTATATTATTGTGTGGCAATATATTGAACGGGCCGCATGAGCCCCGCGGTCAGTGAGTTTTACATCCGTGTTCTACGCCATGTATCATGGCGCTACCTTTGTGTCGGTTTACTAAAAAGTATATTTTTTCAAAATAGGAGAGCTGTTTTAGCTCATTTCATATTTAACTGCGATATAAAACTGTTCTTAGCCTTTACCATTCCAAACGAATACGTAGTTTCAGCATCAAGACGAATAGGTTTTACTTTCAATGCTTTCGATAGAATTTCTGTAAGAAAATTTAAAAACTTCCTCAAACAAGAAGATTTTGAGAGTTTTTGAATTAAATTTTGAACAACTTCAGCTTGTTTGGAGATGAAAAAAAATTTAATCATTAACTTTATTATTATTATAATTATATTAAAAGCTACTAATAAAAGAAGAAACTGATTTGATGAATACATTTCATTTTCTGTAGACCTACAAACTGCATTGGTCTGATTGGAACTTTTTTCAGGATAGTTTCCTTGTTCTTGGGTATATGTTCTCCATTTCCTATACAAATAGTACCAAGATGTTTTCAACTGATGCATTTAAAACATGGATGCTATTTACACGGGATTTCTTACATTGCGGAAAGGCTTCAAACATTTTAAACAATGATAGCTCTTTTCAAGAACTCGGATTTTGTGTGCCGTCATTTCATTTTATCATTATCAGATGTAGCCAAATTAACCGGACTTCCGGGTTATTGCGGGAGGAGTTTTCTGGACTCTACTGTACTCAGTGCTGGTTTTTCCGTTGGGCGCTTGGTGCCCTGGGACCGGGAGGGCCTGGATAAGCTGTACTGAACGAGGTATTCTGTTGATAAATTTTGATCCGCCATTGCCAAGGGGGTCTACAGATTTCTGGCGCCCAAGGCTCAAAATGAGCTTAAATAGGCATTGACTTTACTAGAATCGATTGCAGGCAGATTACAGCAATAATTCTTTGATGACTTTATATTTTTCTGATAGTGTTGGTGATATAATCATCAGCATATATTTTAAAAAGTAACATAAAAGAAATGAATGTTTGAGATTGTTACAAGTCAATTGTTTTAGGTGATTTCGAGCTCTACTATTTAAAAATACTATCAATTAAAACCAACATGCAGGGAAATAAATGAAAAACAAATTGCATTTATAAAATTAAGTATCCTACACTCTAGATATCACACCGTTTGGATTTAAAGTATTTCCGTATGTTTTAGGGAAATAAATCAAATCTATATGGCATGTTTAAAAATTCTAAGAAAATAAATCTGCATTTTGTTCGGATGGAAAGATGCGCGTATCTATGCATATTTCTTTGTAGTGGAATATTTCAAACAGTCCCTATTCAGAGGCAATTTGGTCTATATAACTTATTTCTTAATATTTTAATTTAGGATGTTTTGTTTATTTAATACAATTTATTTAACTATAATTGTTTGTTCATGTTACAAGCAATTTCTATTGGTAAAAAATGTCTATTAAACAAACTTAATAGTTGCTGGGTTTTTTTTCTGTTCGTCATCTTATTTGTACAGTTGGAAAACATGAGGAAAATATCATATTTTTCTAAAATAAAGTAATTGAAAAA
This sequence comes from Trichonephila inaurata madagascariensis, assembly GCA_019973955.1. Classification (NCBI taxonomy): domain Eukaryota; kingdom Metazoa; phylum Arthropoda; class Arachnida; order Araneae; family Nephilidae; genus Trichonephila; species Trichonephila inaurata. The sequence goes on along the minus strand of BMAV01018089.1, from coordinate 16,243 downwards.
TTACAAATTTTCAAAAAATATATATATTGATTTAAACCAATGGAACAATAAGAAAAAACAATTTGAAATCGTGACCCTTCTGTAACGTATGTTAAAGTCCGTAAAAAATAGTTAAAGTTTTAAGTTTATAACCTTATGTGATCACCTTCTGGATGTGAGTTTGATAAATGTACACCTTAGAGGCTAATGATGATAGCATTTGAATGAAAGTATCTTGATTAAAGGATTGTGAAATTCTCTTCCTATTTGAATTTCTATTCTTGCATTCTTCTATTAAGAAGTTTACTAAAAATATCAATTCATATTATTTCCATTTAATTTATAAGACATACAAATTGTAAGTTTTAGGTTTATGGATTATACTTTATTCTATTACATGATTCAACAAGAAAACGGGCTGGAAAATTGTAATTTTATTTTAATGAGTTCAAATGAAGGTACTTCATTTTTTTTTATCACAGACGAGGGTTAGAATTTTTCAATTTTTTTTTTTTTAATGAGTTCAAATGAAGGTACTTCATTTTTTTTATCACAGAAGAGGGTTAGAATTTTTCAATCAAAATCTCAAAATGCTTACTTTTTCCTCATAAGTTTTAAATACCATTACATCCTATATTATTATGAATGGTAAATTTTTACGCTTTGCTGCCAGTTATATTTTTAAAATGAAACCTTTAAGTTGTGACGTCTCTCGCGTCCTTCTTCTAACATAACTCCTAAGTTCTTTGACGGCCACGATTAATGGCAAAACTTTTCCAACCCAATACCAAGAAGAGAAACGGATCGAATATGCAAATGAGATATACTTTAAAAGGATAGAAGCTTTGATGAGATAGAGCGACAATCCTAGAGATAACTTAGTGTGGAATCGTTCGGAACAAGTATTAGTCGTCCTATAGCTCTGGAAGAAGGATACGTTCATCTCAATTAAAATATAATAAAGATTAAGAAAGTCTGAATCTTCTCATCTAAAATTACGTAATAGGTATTACTTCAACCTATGAAGGAAGGTGAATCTATAAAAGGTAATATTTTGTATAAGAAGTTAGATTAGACTGTTAATTAAATATAATTAAGATAAGTGATCTAGTTGCGCGATCTGACTTGAATATAAGGTTTAATTGGGTGTTAACTCTCACTTTAAGAAAGTTGTTAATTAGAATTAAGTAATTTAAGTTATTCTTAATAAAAGTTGTGTTAAGAATTACATAATGTCTCATCATTTAGATAATCCCACACCTCTAGCTTACGCGGATCCTACTAGACATAGTCATCACAGGATGGCTATGTCGCAAAGTTACCAATCTAACAATTTTTATTAGTCGGGATAATTTATGGCTCTGAAATTAGATCCACAAACCTAAAACGAATTTTTAAAGATTTTGAAGGAGGATTGCTCAAATTCTGTTATAAATAAAGCATTTAATAAGCATAAAAGACATTTTGCTAATAGATTACTATCTAAACTTTGAAAAGAAATAAAATTTAGCTGGCAATAAAAAGATTTAGAAAAAAAATGAGGATGAAAGAAATTCTTTAACGAAAAAGAAAGAAAAAGAAGCTGAAAAGACTTATCGTGTAGATATTCCTCTGCCTCAAAGAACTTCAGCAAAGAAATTATATGTCTACAATCTACAATTTGTCGTCAGATAAAGAAAATTGGCTATCAAACGTGAATAAATTAGTACGTCTTTAAATATCGGTCAAGACCGTTTAAAAACGAAGAAAACACTCTTGGTCTTTGTATTTAGTGTTACGCAAAGGTAGATACAAAAATTGATAGCTTCGGATGAAGTACTTTCATTCATAACTGGCTAAATGAAGAAAAATATATTTTACACAAAAAAACAAACAAACACTTCACAAAGACGCAGTTGTTTTACAAAAAGCAAGTTGGCCGTCAGGTGTTATGGTATTGAAAGAAATGCCCTCTCAAGGTTTAACAAAACCATTTTTTGTTCAACGAAACACTAAAATTGATGCTAAATACTATCAAAATAAAATTTTGAAACACTTGATAAAAAAAATAAACGTCTTTGTTTTACACCAAGATTCTGCACCAAGTCACACTGAAAAATCAACTATAAAATGGCTGAAAGTTAAAAAATAAATTTTATTGCCTTCTGAGAAATGGCTATTACCAACCACTGAGTGTATTCATTGCAATTATGTTTTAATGGGGATACTTAAAAAACAATTAAACAGACGTAAAGTATGAAGTCTTTAAGGGTTTCAAAAAGCAATCAAAGTGGAAGCTGGAAAAATACCTCCCCCCAAAAGGGTCAAAATACCTTTTGGGCTGGGTAAAACGTTTACGCAAAATGTACTATGCCAAAGGAAATCACATTGAAAATTTTAAACAAACAACTTAATTCGAAAAAAAATTATAATGCTCTGAAATTGGTCACATTATTTTTTAATCAACCAGTATTTCTTAGAAAATAAATTAAGAGTATTAACACTGACCTTGAAAAATAATTAATAAGAGGGGAGGTGCCAGCTCAGTTGTCATACACGTCACTTGACCATGGCTCAAAATTATAAGGTCCATCGCCAAAAGCCCTCGAATATAGCTTAATAATGCGACGTTAATATTCACTCACTCACTTTCTAAAGAATTATACTATTCCTATCCTTTGAGTATTTACTATAGGAGGAATTTTATTTCTGATACAGCTTCAATAATAAAAAAAAGTTGTAAAAAAAAAGCATTTAAATTTTTTAAAAACCATTTTAATCAATTTATTTTTTACAAAACTCACATCTTATAAAGAAAACATTGTAATTGCAAGCGATTTCTTGAAAAGAAAAACGTTTTTAAATCCTTAAAAGAGATCGAAATTCTAGCATTTGCTTACGTAGCAATTACTACGTGTTTTTTTTTTTTTTTTTTTTTTCTAAAAAGTACGGCATGAAAATAATATTTAAATGATTATCTGTGAAAAGAATAAGAAATTTATTTCAAACATTAAATATAAATAATTTAAGACCTTTAATTTGTTTTAAGAGAAGCTACAAAAATAACTTTCGAAACTACTGAAATAAATCCTAAGTAAATCAGTGTAAGGAACCTATTTCATAAAAAAATAATTCAATTGGTTCAGCTTCTCTTGATGATATTTAACAAGATTAAATCTCCTACTTAAATACTTAATACTTCATGTTTTATTTCTTGTATGTATTTTTTCTAATGTAAACAAGCTATATTTATGAAAAAGTGTAAGGTAATGAAAATAGAAAGTCTCGGCAATTATTTTAAGTTTGATCTCAAAATAAAACACGAATTATTTATAAGTAATTTATTCTTATATATATAATGTTTCTTATTTAAGAAAATAATATCTAGAATTATTTTAAAAGTATATCCTGCCTAGAAATCGTTTCCTTTTAACTTTCAATTTGCTTATTTCTTCAAAGTTAGAGTTTATGACAGAAGTAATAAAATTAGAAAAAATTTTCACATATGCAATATGATGTATGATTTATTATTTTGAGAAAAAAAATGAATTGACTTAATGTGAATTAAGAAATATTTATATTTTAAAAATATGTTAACTATAAAAAATATTACATGGAATGTAAGTACACACGATTGCATGGTTTAAGTAAAGAAGTATGGAAAATACAGGGTGTTACCGAATTCGACCGATGAATCCGAAGGAATAATAGTAGGCAGCATAGGATCGCAAACCACGTTTAGTAGATGACAAAAGTAGCTGTAGGGAGGTCAATGAGCCAGACCATGGTCAAACGTATGTGGGGATTTGTAGGGTTAAAGAAACTTGCGCGCGTTTGCAAATTTCCCACTTCTTGTAAGGAATACAGGTAACTGCGCATGTGGTTCATGCAGTATGGTACACCAACACATTTTTCGATTGCAGTGCGAACCACTTCCATGTTTCATATCCCAGAAGGTAGGTTGGAAGTGATGGACTTCTCGCTTCTCCTCCACGTTCCCCGGACCTCAATCCCCTCAATCTGCAACAACAGAAGTCACACTAATGTTACTTTAATTTGAGTTAGTCGTATAATTGAAATATTTGCTACTATACAGTGCAAAATATATTTTTTGAAGTAATTGTTAGTAATTACTTTCATTTGAATTGTTAGTATTTAATTTTAATATATATTTTCCCAATAATCACGAGTCAAAATTATTTGACGGGGCGTCTATATCTCATCAAACAGTTTTTTTTATAAAAAATAGTACGCTGCTCAATGAAAGCTTCGCCATTCCTGCTCTAGGGAATATTCTATCGATGACGTTATATGATTAGCTGGCTGGGTGGTGTGGTTGGTTTGTCGCTGCCCTTCTGCACCTAAGGTTGCGGGTTCGACCACGACCCAAATCGATGGATTTTCATGATGCAGAAAATTGACAGCGGCTATGGCGTATAATTATAAGGCACGAAAAAGATCCCTAGATTGTCTGTTTGTCTTGGATGCTCTCGGCAAAATTCAATTCTAGTACAGTTTCGCATCGTCAGAGATCAGGTACCTCTCTATGTGAAGGAAACTGGGCGTCAAAATTACGGCTGGTGATTGGTATCCGCCTATTTGGTGCAGCACTAAAATATATATACCAGCTCCCGGGTAATGTACTAGGTCTGCAATGGTAAAACACCAGTCCGCAGCACATTAGAAATAAAAAAAACGTTATATGATTATAAAATCTAATTTCCGCAAAGGAACCGCCTTTATGTTAATGAAGATTACTTATTGAATTCAAGTAAAGAGGGAAGAGTTAAGAGGATGGTGGCTGTAGTCATAAGGCACCTAAGAAGTTAGAGAAGTTAACAGAGGGAAAATTGCCGTGGTTCAAGTTGAAAGGATCAGACGAGCTATTCTTGGATGCTTATCATTGCTGAGGATCTGCTACTCACGATAAGTACTAAATTTATTATTTAAATTTGTATTTAACTGGACAAGCTCCCGTAGATTATGCCAAATGTACATAATGATTCCATAGTTATAATAAAAGTGTTTGTTTTAAGAAAATGTCTCACATTTCAGTGGTTGAGAATTCACGACAAAAAATTTTCCCATAATACCTCTAGAATAAAAAGGTATTAAGTCCACTCAAAAAATTTTCAAGCTATATATTTAATCCACATTTAAAGCGTAATATAACTATGCAAAATTTATGATGAAGAGTTTCTTAATTACTTTAATTGTACTTTATCATAGAATTAAATACTTTGCATATTAAATTTGAGTGTAAAATTCACTTTTTCTCAAGAATCAAAGTTAAAATGTTTTTATTTTATTTTATTTTTTTGCTTTATAAGCTATGTGCATGTGGTTAAAATAAGGCAATCATCTGCATGTTAAATTAACCAACAGTATCTGAGAATCTTACAAAGTATACTATTACATCCAAAATACTTTGGTTGAATAAAAATTATTAATGTGGCGTGTGACTACTTTTCTAAAATAAGTTTCTGCAGTGAAGCGCTGTTTTATGAGAGAAATTATCTCGTAATAAATTGTCTTTCCTTGTCATATATATATAGTTAGTTCACATGATTCAGTGACCGATTTGAGGTTTTATTTCGGTGGTTCATGTTCGAAATAATCAATTCGAAATAGACCAATATTTTTAATTAAAACTACGACATAACAAAAAAGAGCTTATATTTACACGCACGAATATTCAATAAAATATTTTTAATCTGAAATCTAAATCAACTACTAAATGCAACAACTTTTTCTGTTACGTGTCAAAATCGCATTTTGTGAATTCTGACACACACATTAAAATTCATGATAAAAAAAAAATGACGCCAACTTTTGTGATAAAACGTGTAATACCAAACGATTAAATATGAATAACTAAAATAAATAGTGAGATAAATTAGAGTTATATAAATTATTAAATCAAAGCAGACGAGGTAATATTATGAATAAGAGAATATTTTTCAACGTTAATATGTACATAAAAATTATTTCAAGGAACATATTTTATATATTTAAATATTACATATTTTGATTTATATTCAAATCTTAATCAACTGCGTAGCTTCTTTTTTACATATAGCATCCTCCTCGAGTCCAAGTAGTTGGTAATGAGCCTTAGTAGGCTGCCAATGAGTGCGAGTTATCGCTGTTTCCAATTACTTTATAAGCATTCGTTATTATTTCCTAACACATTTGGCTGATTAAGAAAACAACTAGTTACATGCAAATATGTGGTGTCCTGAGTATAATAGTTATTAATTTCTTAACAGAGGAAAATATATAACGATGTATTTTCACGTGAAAGTTTTGTTTTTACTCTTAATTAAAATGACATTTTATAAACAGATTATTATCAACCCCGGTATTTTATTATCACCATCTTTCAATTAATGTCTTTAGAAATTGTATAAATTAGTTAATGTCTTTAGTTTCTTAGTGAAATAATTTTTCCAATATAAGCTTATAAATATTTTTTCTCCTATATATTATTCACTTTAAATACAAAAACGCGTTGTATAGTATTCAGTATTAAGCGCAAATTAATATTTGTTTGGTGTTTTACCCATTTTTCTTTCCGTTGTTTTTCCCGGGGGGCAAAATTTTTTAATTAAAAGAATAAAAAATTTGGGAATGTTAAAAACCTCAGAGGAAAAAATGTTTAAGGGAAGAAACAAACTTTTATAAATTAGTTAAAAAAAGACCCCCCAAGACGGGAATTATTTGATTTCCCCTAGTTTTTAAATATGAATATGGAGTGAGCTTATTGCTTATTTACTTATTTTCTATGACTCCTGCATTTCTACTTATCAGTTGTTTTCTTTAATGTATAGTTTACATTTTTTATTTATAGCTTCTTGAGTTCTTGTAGTTCAAGAGAAAAAATGGACCATGTAATATTATACGCATTTTAAATGCATTTATATATCTTCAAAGTTCAGTTCGTATAAATGCTATTATAAAACAATAATCAAAGCTGTGAAGTAATTTTAATGGTAATTTTAAAATAAATTTTAAAAATTAATTAATAAAGCAAATGCGAATTACATTGTTTATGTGCTTGTACATCATCGTTCGAAAATTATATTTTAGTACTTTAACCAATACTTAAAATTATATTCTAAAGAAAAGTGAAAAAAAAAATGTTTGAATGGGATGCATAAATATCCTTTAAGACTAAGATTATTTTTATATATAAATTTATGCAGTATTTCGGTAATTTTATATAAAGAGCTTTTTCAAGAAATGACAAAATAAAATCTATTCATTTATATTATTTATAGGTTTTAAAACCTGGGGATGTAAAAATCAAGTGATGTATTCTTTAAAGGGAGTGGCGCAAACAAAGGGTTTCCCGAAATCCGGGGAACTCCCCAAAGCCCCCTTGATTTTTTTTCCCCAAATTTATTATAATTTTTTAAATATATAAAGCGAAAATTTAATTTTTAAATTTTTTTTTTTAATGATTAATTTTATTAACCCAAAACCAATTTTTTATTCAATAATTAGTTTTTTAAAGGGTTTTTTTCCCCAAAAACGGCAAAAAACAAAAAGGGGATAAATAAGAATGGGGGGCTTTTTTTAACCCCCAAACCCCCCCTTTTGGGAAAAATTCTTAAAAGCCTTTTCTGATTCTTTTTATTGATTTTTCAGGATTTTTTCCTTTTAAGGTTTTAATTTTAATTGAAAAATCTCTTTTTTAACTTTTTTTTTTTTCCCTTTGGGAAAGAAAAATTTTACATAATTTTGGCAACTGGTAGCCCCCCATTTCCGGGTCTTTTTGGGAATCGGTATTGAACCCTTTTTGTATTTTTTAAATTTTTTCCCTTTAAGCCGAATTTTAAAAAACTAGTTTTAAAAATTTTTATTTTTCATTAAAAGAAAAAATAGGTTAGTATGCATCAGGGGTCGTCAGCATTATAAATGGCGTGTGTCAATCCAAGCTTTCAATGTGATTCATTCCCGCAAGAAAGTATTTGAAAAATTCGATTCTTACAAAAATATCAAGTTAAAAATACAGAGATTTAAATTTTTTTTATTTAAAATTTTGAATCTTTTAAAAATATTTATTAACATTAAAACAAGAAACCTAAAATGCAACTATTTCTTCAAGATAGATAAAGAATTAAATATGTGCATACATTATACATTTTTTAATAATCTTTATTAAAAAGATATAAACATAAAGTCAAAGTATCCCTTCAATATAATGAAAAAATAAAAAAAAATTAACAGTTTAACACGAACATTGTCCCCAAAACAAAAAACTACTTTGTATTGCATATCAGGCTGAATCTTCGCAATTTTACACATAATTCTGAAAGTTTGGTTGAAAAAAACTTCTTTTTAACTCAAAAAGTATCTCCCCAAGAAAATATTTGTTAAATATATACAGGTATAAAGGGGAAAATTTAAAAAGAACACATTTAAAAAGTTTTTCTCAATCCTCAATAACTCCCCCCCTCGCCTTTTTCCATGAAAACTATTTAACGAGAGTTGCATGCTGCGAACTTTCTTGGCAGAATCGCTATTCCAAAACCGTTAGTTTTGACGCTGAATGCTATGAAGATACTACAGTGGTGCCGAGACCACTTAAACTGGACACAACTGCAATGAGAATCAGTCATTTGGTCTGCTTAATAATCATTTGCATTATCCCAGACCACCGAACTTGTGTTCGGCTCCGCCGAACACCGACAGAAGCATTTCATGTTGATTGCCTGGTTCCAACCGTGAAACATGGAGTGGGTTTTGCAATGGTGTAGGGCAAAATATCTTGCAAGGTTTGAAGCCCCTCGTTGTCCTGAGGGGGAGGCAACCGTTATCGAAACATTCTCAGAGATTATCTTCACTTTATGCTTCATACTCTCTTTCTGGGAGAACATCCTGTGTTCCAAGATGAAACATTCCGTCTCTCTGTGTTCAAACATGCTTACATGAGCATCATGATTAAGGGGAACATCTAATATGGTGTCCCCTGTCACCTGATCTGAACAGCATTGAGTGTTTGTGAGGTTTCTTAGAGAAAAAATTCCTTGCTCAGTTTCCTCCTCCACACTCACTATCTGACCTCGAGGAATCAGTGAGAATTCCGATGAACTCTGTTCAAGATCTTTATTTATCAATCCCACATCAAACGCAAGCTGTCATTCGTGTCAAATGTGGCCCAACTCCTTACTATAATAAAAACTTCCATTTTTACTCAGGTATTCCTATATTTTGTCCTGTATCTGTATGTAGAATTAAAAGTGGCAAAACAGAGAACATGCTGCTTTCTCCAAACTATTAAATTACTCCAGGAATAACGTACTGCAATTTAAAATAGCAGTCGATTTATTTTCCAAACTTTATTACAGTTCCGTTAATTTGGTTTAAATAATTCTGAAGAATTTTTTTTTCAAAACTCAGTAAAGTGATCTTCATTTTACATTTTATATTTGAATTGAATACCTAATGCTAAAACTAAATCACATTTAAACAAAGGATTTTTTTTTACATAAATTGTAAAATGGACACACAAGCCAATTCAGAAGATCGTTTCATGACTAATGACTAAAGGGAAGTGAAATAGACAGAGATATTTAATATAATCTCATACTTTGGAGAGTGCCACTGAGGAATGCCTTGGAGAATGTCACATGTGGCTAGCGTGTCATAGGTTTTCGACCCCTTGTATATATGATAGCTTTTTGACACTCTTTTATTAGCTTCAGCTGTATGAAGCGGAATCTTTTAATTTGATTTTTTCCCATTTTAAAAAGTAAGATTAATTCGAAATTTTGCGAACTTGTCAAAGACCGATGACAATACAATAATTTAATAATTTTGCTCAATTTTCGTGATCAGAATCATCAGGATTAACGGTTTCCCATTTTCAGATTTGGCCAATTAATTTACAACCCTAAAGCGAAAACTTTCACGGTTATTACAAATACAACAGACATAAAAAAAAATTAATTCATCAAAAAATAAATGATAGTTTAAAAAACTAAAAGCACTCTTTCATTGCAGGTCAAACTGAAAAATGAAAAATAATTTTTAATATAAGAATAAAATGATTAACGAGAAAATTAATGTCATTGTGGTAAAACAGTAGGATGCTTTGTTCTACATTTTTTTTCACTAACTCTGCATTTCGGAATAGAACTAGTAAGAAATTATAACAATTGATATCGAGCAACCCACGCTTTTACCATAATGACATTAATTTTCTCATTACTCACTTTATTCTTATATTAAGAAATATTTTTTTTTTATTTTTTAGCTCTATTATCTATAAAAACGTGTGTTCTTTAGTTTTTTTTAAACTGTAATTTATTTCACTGAAATTCTTGAATTTATATTTCATTCGCAGACAAAAAAGTATTATGAAACGTTGAAATATAGTTTCTTTAAAATATTATCATACAGCTCATATTTCAATTGGCATGTATAAAAAAGATGAGACAAAGGAATCATTAATATAATAAATTAAGAATATTTCCCAAATTTGCAGTTCAAGAACTGAACTTGCTTCCTTACATAATTGCCGAAATGAACACTTAGTTTTTCACAAAAATACATTTAAAATAAATTTATTTCAACTATAATAGTTAATATTTAGCATTTATTTTAGCAATCGATTAATTTATACGAAATCAGTCATATCATAAACATTGCGAAATTACTATTTATTAATCACAATACAGTAACTTAACATTTAAATAAAAAATATGAATTCATAACTTTTATATAAGTAAATATTTTTGAATTATGAATAAAATACAAATAACACGATTTTGAATTTCCATACAAGTAATTTAATATACTATACAAATGTTTATAAGAACTTATCACAAATATTTGGAGCCATTAATCTTTATTGGCAGTTTCTGAAATAAAATTAAGCTAAATATATACGTAAACTTAAAAGAAAAGCTTTCCAAATGGGATTACAGTCATATCTAAACATTTGGAATTATGCAATAAATGTACTGAAGCCGTAGCTAGCGTTTAACTCGCGCAGAATTTCGGGTGCAACACAAGTTACAGCCTCTTAAATATTTTCAGCTACAAGTCTTAATACTTTTCAAACATTTTTTTAAAAATATATAGATGAATAGAATTTTAAAAGATTCAACTTTTATTTTCACTGATGCATTGTGAAGCATTAATACGCATAACTCGATTTGAAAATACGGCCGAAAATGTGATTAATAAGAAATAATATTTTAAACTTTGTCTAGACGATAAGAATACATTTAAAATTCGGATGTTATATTATATAGCAATAATAATAATAATAATAAACAATTTTTGTTTCGACTATCATAGCAAGAAATAAAATAGATAGATTTTGAATCAAACGCAAGAGGAAATGAAAATGTTTATTCAACATATTTTTTGTATAAAGGAAACGTTGTAATTTACATTGTCATAATGTTTCTCATAGTTATTTTCATTAATTAATTATTTCAATGCATAGAAAAATGCATAAATTAAAATGCATTATTTCAATGCATATTTCAAATTTTACAGTATTTTTTTTATTTCATGAAATAATTATAGCTAATTGTAGTTCGCCAAATATACGTATATGTAGCTTTATTTGTGTGTTTGTAGACCATTGTGTGTAGTAGACGTCGATCAACCGTTAGTATATTTGATAACACATTTGCGGATGTGCTTCAATGTTTTGCCGTCGCATAAGATATTACAGCCACCTTGGATCCAACAAGTCTGTATTTTCGTTTCGTAATGGCGTCACAAACTGAGTAGCATACTGTGGGGATTTTAAAATTGTCTGGTTCCTCATCATACATTTCTTCTACATATACCTGTTGTCATACTACGCCCCATACGAATGGCGATCTTACGATACGTAATTCCACCCACACTTAATTCTCGTTCGTATTCTGTTAGTTGCTTATATAATAAATTGCCATTTTCAGCGAGGCCTGCTGACGTCAAATTAGTGTTTTGCTGCAATAAAACGACGTTATACGTACGTTAAAATGCACTTTTAAGAAGCCTGTTATATGCGGATTACACGGAATTTCTTATAAATGTTTCTGAGCTTATACATTTCCGTAATCGCCTTGCCATTCTAACCATATGTGTATTCTAATTTGTTCTGCCTTTCCTACGGTCGTTTAATTTACATGTTTCTTTTCATTGTATTGCATTTTTCACTAGCATAGTGCATATTTCACTGACATATGTCTAGTAGGAGATTGGCAGATAGTACATGTTACACTTTAGAACAGTGCTTCTCAAACTTTCACTACTCGCGACCCAATATTCAATCATAATTTTCACATCGCGCCCCCCCCCCCCTCCCTCCATACTATAACAATATATCGATTTCAATAATAATACACTTTGACGCTAAAATACGATTTTAGGCTCTTAAATGTCATCGGCGTATATAAACGTCTCGTTCAGTCAGTACGTTAATTGCCCCGGATGTATCTATACGTCTTTCGGAAGTACTATTTTTTCTGTGCACTGCTACCCATAAAATTATTCCAAATGCTTTGGAATGCCATAAAAGGACCTTGACAGTGTTTGAGACGGATTTACTTACTTAAGAGGATTTGCTTATTTATTCCTTTTCTACCCCACACGCATAAAACACCACATACGCTCGCCTACATGTTTAACGGTGGCATTGGGGAGCGAGTCGCGTGATTTTTAATTGGCATTTAAGGGATTAATTATAAAACATACAAGTTATAAAAAGAAGTGTTAATTTTCGTATATAATTTTATATATGACAAGCCCATGGGTTCATTGGTAATTATTAAACTTGTTCTTAACTTAGTATTATTGAATTAATTATAAAACATATTGCGCAGTACTGATATATTTATAAGTGTATTATATCAGCGTAAATGTGTAATTTATTTTTTATTGTGTCAGAATATATTTTGTTTGTTATCTGTCAGTAAATTAATAATTTTTTAAATGATCTTTTGTTTTCGATTTTTCAATATGCTCGCGCTCCCCTTGTAGGGTTATCACGCCCCTTTAGGGGGCGCGCCCCACAGTTTGAGAAACGCTGCTTTAGAATAAAGTTGTTATTCATAAAACTTCATGTTTTTGCATTTATTATAGTACTTTTACTCTGAAAATATATATTATTTGTTATTAAATGTTTTTTTTTTTATTTGACAAAATTGCTCAAAGAAATATGTTCATAAACTTTCTAAATTTGTGTATGCGCTATACTTTCAAATATGTTTTTGAAGTGATAACTTCTTTAGGCGCGTTTTGCTGAAGAGTAAACCTAAATGAAGAGTCAAGTTCGGGTGCGTTACGGTCATTCGGCTCCAGTCAAAAATTTCCTCTGCTCAAGTCGGAAATAGTGCTCGGTTCGGTAACGCACGTTCAGTCTAATTTTCTTTATTTAAATATTGATGCTATATAGTTCACTTCTAATCAATTCTAGCGAGTGGACGAGAGAAAAGCAAGTGATAAAAAATATTTTTATGTAGGAGATTGAAGATAAGAAGTAACGAAACCGGATCTATTTTTATTATTTAGTAGAAAGAGCATTTAAGCACAAAAAGGTGCCAAAAAGATTAAAATCTGAAATTTTAATGAAGTTAATTGGTAAGAAAATTGCCAATATATTGATTTATATTAATGATAACAACAAAAAGATTACAAAAAAATAAAAACGTTAATTGTGAAAATGTACGAACCCTCTTCTTTTGTTTACTTAGAGATTTTGAAAAGTAATCTCAAGGCATAAGTTTTTCTAGCCTTACACTTCCGGCTTTATATAAATTATATAAACGGTACTTACGTATTATCGAAATGGTATTGGCGACATTATATAAAAGGAAGCACATGGTTGCCACACGCCTCAGCATTAATTCAAAGAGAAGTTGGATGTGCATTAGGGGTATAGCAGAACAAGCACCTTCCACACGTTGCCAAAGTTGATCTGGCGTGGCAGCTGGGGCTGTAATATGGGTCGATCGATGAGTAACCATGGACCACATGTTTTCTATCGGCGAAAGATCCGGAGAGCGAACCGGTCAGGGAAGCAATTCAATCTGGTGATTGACGAAGAACCTTTGGACAATGCGTGCCACGTGTGGTCGCGCATTATCCTGTTGAAATATGGCTGTGGCCAAGCCCTGAAGGTAAGGAAGGACAACTGGCTCCAACACCTCGGAGATGTAGCGCTGGCTGTTTAAAGTACAGGCAATGCGTACTAGAGGAGTGTGCGAGAGTGATATCCAACACCACCCCATACCATAATACCCGGTGCAGGACCAGTGTGGTGGTGCATAACGCAGCTGTTCAGCATCCTCTCTCCACGGTGTCTCCAGACTCGAATCCGACCATCGTGGTGTTGCAGACAGATGCGTGACTTGTTAGTAAATACAAATTCATTACATTCTGTCGCCCACATCCTTCTTTCATCGCACCATTGGCGGCGGAAACGTATGTGGTACTACGTCAAGGGTAGACCAAGCAATGGACGTCTTGAGGACAGGCCACTATTCTGTAAACGGCTTCGAATGGTACGCGCAGACACTGAATGATGTGTCACAGACTCAATGTGCTGTGATATGGTTCGTGATATGACTGAGCGATCCGTCACTGCCATGAGTGCAATTTGCCTGCCCTCACGTGAAGTGGTGCACTGAGGTGGATGCGAT
>BMAV01018088.1:0-49121 GCA_019973955.1 Trichonephila inaurata madagascariensis | reverse complement strand
AAGGGGAACATTTCCCCCGAAATTGGGGGACGACTGTTTTAAACCCCAGTATTTTGCTACAATTTTTTCAGTAAAATTTCAATGAATAATTTAATAATTTGGGTTTGAAATTACTGTGGTAATGTGAAATAGACTTATGGTTATTGTGTGTAAGGTTTTTCCCCAATAAAATTATACTGTTAGGAAAAAAGAAATGGTTTCCTTTTTAAAATCTTCAAAAAATTGAATTAAAATAGGTTTGTGAGTTATACTTTATAGAATTTAAAAACTACCCATTCGAAAACACAATGGTGTTTTTTTTTAAATAGATGATAAAGTAAAAAACTTTTGATGTAAGTGATTTTTTAAAAATTTTTGTGAATCATCTATTATTATAGTTTTAAGATATGACTGGTTAAAAAAAAGTGTTTTTTTAGGTGTTTGATGTTTGGTGTTTTTTTTGGGTCATTGGGGAAAAAAAAAGAAAATTATTGAGGAAGGACTTACATAAAACAGGGGTTTTTTTGTTCAAAAAGCATTTACTTTATCTATAAAAGTAATTTTTTTAATTCGTTTTTTAAAAAAAGAATTTTTCATGATAATTTGTGCACGAAAAACGGGATATCTTCTAAATAACCCAATCAAATGCAATGAAATTTTTCTAAATAATCCAATCAAATGCAATGAAATTTATAACATTTATGCTATGGGCCCTAAGGTTAAGCAAATAGTGAATAATTTTAGAAAAATAGCAAAAATCTTGCGGAACCTCCGTCAAAGTCCCAGGGTTTTGCGGAATCTAGGTTGATCTATTACTTTAAAACCTTCATTTCATAAATTATTTAACATTAGGGAAAAAACTATGCATAAAATGCTCATGCTACTTGAATGGTATTTATAAAATATAATAAGAATTCTAATTAATAAAAAAAATCTAGCATAAAACTGTTTATAAAATTTAACGAATATTAAATACACAGTTGTTGCAATTTACATAAAAGTTTAGTTCTTTTTAAGCATACTTTCGATTAGAATTTATCTTCTAAGAGAAAAAAAACCAATATATTTTGCCACACATAAGCCATTTACATTCTTTTTTTTCATTTAAATCATAAGACACCACAGCCTGGGGAAAAAGCTAAAAGTTAATTTGAAATTCAAATAAGTTTATGTCCATTCAACACGTTTCATTTCGTAAGCTTTTAACCCCGTTACCTGTTTTGCTTTCATAATGTCATTGGATAGAACCATGGATAAAAAATCCCCTATTTTCATATGAAAAACAAAATTCTTATCATCGCGAATTAGAGTTCTTAAGACGCCATGTTTGTTCTGATTCCCAAATATGTTGCGATGGCAGACGAGAAAAGGATACTTCCCGGTGACATATGTCAGCCATTTCGAAAATGGCTATTTGGATTTTTGATTTATTATTTTCTTTGCGAAAGATTTTCCGCTTGTTTTAGATATTTATAATGCAAGACAAAAATATGGCTGCGATTTGATTAAATTTGTATACTAAAATGCTTTCAGCTACAGAAATCGACACAAATAAGTTAAATTGGAATTTTTTGAATACTTTTGTTTTATTTAATTTGTTCCATTTAATCCTTTTTTCGCGAATCTAGTTTATTCTTTTTTTTCCCGAGACTGGTTATTTAAATTGTTTTTCTTGCAGGGGAAAATTTTTATACGTAAGGATGCCTTTTTCGCGGTTTAAATAAGTTACATAACTGTTAAGCCTAAAAATAAAATACTGTTAAACATAAATATAAAATGGTACTTGTTTATGAAAACAAAAAGAACAAAAAAACATGTTAAGAATTATCTTTCAATCAATGTGCATATTTTAACTAGGTAATATATTATGTTAGGTAACAAAATATGTTTTTAAAGGTTTTGAATCTGTTAATCTGAAATCTTTTACTTTTCTTGTTTAAAGCTTGACCTAGAAATTTCCAGTATTTTTTAATGAAACTATGTAGAAACGTAATCATCATAAGGTCTCTAAATATTCTTATCACAATTTCTTTTTTTAATAAAGTCCTCAAAATAAAAAATGACATATTTGGTTTGTTAATTTCATACAATTTTTTCATCATTTATCATGCATCTGACGAAAGAAAATCTAGTTCAAGTAAATTTTCTGCTCCAGATTTCGAACAAACCAGCAATTTTTATTAAACCATGCCATGCTACACATAGTATGTGAAATACATAATAAAACCTCAATCGCCCAACTTTTGAATTTTCTATTGCATATTTACGTTTTTAAGTTTCAATTTCCAGTAACAAAAATATAAGTTAATACTTTCTATTCATTATTTACGTTAGGGCAGGGGTTGCGAACCTTTAAGGATCATCGTGCCATTTTTTTCTAAAGAAACATTCAATGAGGTATAGACGTGCCGTCAAAAATTTTGACTTGTGATTATTGGGAAAATAATAAAACTAAATATAATAACAACTCAAAACTCTTTATTTGCTAAAAAATACATTGTGTATTTTATAGTAATAAATGTTTTATTTAGGAAATTTAAAATTATATAAAGTAACTGCGGGATTTCTGTGTTGCAGATTGTGCAAATAACTTATATTAGGATTTAAATGTTACAGCAGAATGCCTGCTGAATTAGTCATCAGCAAAAACGGTTTCTCAGCGAATCTTTAATTTTTTTCTCTGAAAATAATGACTCGCGGCTTTTAATGAAATATGGTTAAAATAGCATGGCCCATTTTTTTAAACGTTAAATGAGTCTAAAATCAATTCCCAAGTTTCCCAAAACCATTACTAACTTTTTTACTTTTTTTGTTTTAATCTTTCTGTTTCAATCAGTTCAAATTTTTTTACTTGTTTGAATAATTTTTTTGAATCCATTTTAAAATAGACGTTTGTTGTTTTAGACTAAACTAGCCTCTTTTTATTGCATTTAAGTTTTAAATTTTCCCAACCAATAACTGGGACAAGTTCAGTTTTTTTAAATGAAATCACATCAGGGTACATAGAAAACTTGAGCGTTTTCGATAATTCTTTAAACTGAGAAAATCTCTCTGAAATCTGCCACCGACCAATAGCATTTGTTCGTAATACTTCATATTGTACTTTGTTATTTTGAATTGAAATGCAAACCGTTTTGATCAGTGGCGTGCGCAAAATATTGTGTCGCGTGCCATCAATAGCACGCGTGCCATTGGTTCGCCATCCCTGCGTTAGGGTATATCTCTGCATGAATTCTATTAATACAAAAAATTATACTCTTCGAACATACAAAATGGCCTAAAGACGTTCATGACTATCATATCACAAAATAAAAACAAATAAATTGTATTACAATATTAATATAAACATCGAAGGATGGCTTTTAAGTAATGCTTGGGAGCTTTGAAATCACTTGTTGTTCTCCAAGTAAGCCATTAGCGTTCAGACATTTTAGATTTTTAACTACTATTACTCGTTAGCATGTCTAAATGAAAAGCTTTAAATGATATATTTTAATTTCCTTCCTGGTATGAATGTGGTTTTCTTCAGTTTGCCAGTATTTTAATGTTCTAGTTATTTCACATACGCACATTATCAAATTTACAATATCCCCACTAGATGATCATGAGATGTTCGAAAGTAGTGTAAATATCCGCCATTTTTTTTTCAAAAATAATTTCCAGATAACCATATGATGATATTAATAAAGACGCAACTATGGGCATAATTTATATTTTTAAGTGTATGATACATATTTGGATACATAAAGCTATACTGTCTGTACTTCACCTTACAGTACATTTAGAAAAATTATAGGATTTAAAAAAAATGATTAAAAACAAATAATTTGATCCAAATTTGTGGGGGGGTTTAAATTTAATAGAATTTTAAATGAAAGTTTTTACAAAAAAGATTTTTTTTTTAAAAAAATCATTTTTTTTTAAATTTTTAAAAATTTTTAAATTTTCCCAGAGAATTAATTTTTTTTTAATTTGTCTATTCTTTTTAATCAGTTAATTAATTTTAATCAACCCTTAAAAATTTACTTAAAAAAAAAGGGCCCTTTTTTCTATAAATTTTATACAACTTAGATATGTTACAAACGTAAATTCTAAACAGAATTATAGCAACCATCAGTCAAGTTTTGATATTAAAAGAGCTTTTGTTGTAATTGACTTTTGTAAAAAAAAAAAAATCGATTTTGCTACAGGCTGATCTTCGATAATGCGCAAGATGCTAGAAAATTCAAAGAAACAGAATATTATATAAACACAACATAATTTTTGGCCTAAATCTTTTTTCATCTATTCACGTTCAAAAAAAGGTTTAAAAAAGCTAAAAAAGTGAATAGTTTATTTTCTTTATGAATATATGTTAGTATTTTGTTATGATTAAAAAAATATATCAAAATATTTTAAATATATGTCGTAGTATAAATCTATCCATACTAAAAACAATAACAAGCCTCAAACCCCAAATATATTTTTTTTATTGGGAAAATTTTTTAAATCATTATAAAGTTTTGGAAATTAGAAAAACGTCAAAACTCCCGAAGTAAAAGAACAATTGTATAAAATTTTCCCCATAAAAAATCTCCCGCCTTTTTTTAAAAAAATTATTTTTTCAAGCATAAAAAAACCCGTATCATTAATAAAAATTCAACTTTTCATATCCTGCAAAAAAAAAAATCAAAATTTTTTCTTTCCCAATTTTACATCCCAAAAATTACTTTCCCAAAAACAAAATTTTTTTTCTGTTTTTTTTTTTCCGTTTTACAAATTATTTCCAATTAAAAAAATTGAAACCAAACGAAAAAGTAAAAAAAATATAAAAAAGGGTTTTCTTAAGTAATACACCC
The DNA here is from genome assembly GCA_019973955.1 of Trichonephila inaurata madagascariensis. NCBI lineage: Eukaryota > Metazoa > Arthropoda > Arachnida > Araneae > Nephilidae > Trichonephila > Trichonephila inaurata. The sequence continues at coordinate 44,304 of BMAV01018088.1, read as the reverse complement.
CACCTAAACTCCCGAACAAAAAATTTTTCCCAGAAAAAAAAAAAAAAAAAAGAAGGGCTTTTAAAAATTTGGTTTTATGATTTACCATCTGTTTCTTCTTCGATAATGACCTATAAAATATGTTTTTCGCCGAACCCCAAATTTTGGGAAAATTGGTTTTTTTGGGTTTTAAAAAGGGAAGGATTAAAAAACACACAAATGATTTCCCCCTATTTTTCGCGATTTTGGGGAGTTAACGGGGTCACGTTAAATTGCTGAATTATTATTTTTTTGTACTAGTTTTTCCAGCAATTACAAAGAAAGGTGTAATTTGACAGACTGAAGAGTGGGAAAATGAAAAAAATACTTGTAATTAAATTGTTTTGAAAAAAAATAAATAAAAAAAAATAAACAGACAAAAAAGAAAAAGCCTAAACAAAAACAAACTGTTCGAAAATGCTTCCCTAGATTTTAGAGACAGAAAAATTAATGAGACGGAAGATGAAACACACACACATAACTACGTACGTTGTTTTAACTGTTTTTAAGTTAAAATACCTGCCCTTTAAAAAAACAATTCCAAAAAAAAACAAAATATGTTGGGCTAAATAAATTTTCATACCCAAAACACGTTTGGGTTTTCCCGTCTTAATACCAATGTTATTACTGATTTATATTAACACTGCACTTAAAGCAACACACTGGCAATTGGCAACGGACCTGGTAATTTCAAACCATGGACCGTAAAGGAAACAGTAAAATTTTAATCCTTTTTTTTCTTGTTTTCCACCCCCCCCAACATCAAGTTCAAACTGATTTAAAATTTTCATTTTATTTCTTTTAAAAGATGTTTTCCAAAAATAAAGTGGTTTTTAAGCGCTAAAAAACCTTTTCATAAGGGTTCCCCAATTCGGAGAAAGCATGGATTTTAAAAGTTTTTTACCCGGGATGGGGGGGCCCCAAACATTCGTCAAGAAAAACCCCCTCGGAAAAGGGTTTGGGGGGAAGGGGCCCCGAACAATCCCCAGGGGGTTCTCCCTCAGGAAAATTGGGGGGAAAAGGGCCAAAATGTATCGGTAAATCGGGGTAAAAAAACTTACTGTTCGTGGCCCCAAGGAAATATTAAAGGGTCCCGCAGGGGGGGCGGGGTTTTGGGAAAACCGGATCCTTGAAGGGGAAGGGGGGTGTCAATCGGGGGTCCCCCGGGGGGCCCCCGCGTGCGGGTTTCTCCGCCCCCTGGCAGGGGGGGAAGGCGGGCCAAACCCTCCCCGGCCCCAATGAAATTTCGGTGCTTCCCAACTGGCCAAATTGGGTGGGTGGGCCCACTACGACGCCTTTTTCTAAACTGTGAGGAAACTAAACCCATTATAACCCGTATTAAAAAAAAAGGCCCTTTTTTTTACCCAAAACTACATTTGGGGGAGTTTTTTATAACTAATAATAGTTTTAAAGGGGTCATGGAAGCATAATTTGGGTTTAAAATAATTGAAAAAAATAAGGTCTTGATTCTGGGGTTGGTTGAACAAAATAAATTCTTAAAATTTTACAGGGTAAAAAATGAAAAAATTTAAAGGAAAACCGGGGAAAGGGGGAAAGAAGAAAAAAAAATTTCCCTCTTTCGTGACCAATTTTGGCCCAATTTCAGGGAACCCAAAAGGGAAAAACCCAAATTTCCAAAAACCTTCTCCTGGTTCTAGCATGGAGAATCTTTAAATTTTCTGAGAAAATTTCCCAGTTTTAAACGTGATTTCAAATTTTTTAGTCTAACACAGTTTTAAAAAATCCGGTTTTTTCCCAAAAAAATTTTATTTAAATTTTGATTTATTTTCTCTCGGTTCTGTACGACTTTCCACAGAAATCACTTAAAATTTCCCTGTTATATCTTACTTTATAAAAGGGAAGACCCCGCTTAACGCTGTTTCAGTTTAACCTTTGATTGTTTTGGGGTTCCCCCAAAAATGGGACGCAACGTTGGTTCCCGATATCCGAAGCAGTTGATCTATATTTCTTCTTTCCTGCGGTGTTATGCGAACGTATTTTTATCATTTCAAACATTTGTTGACGTTATTGTAAGTATAAATTTGTATAATATAACGATTGCTGTGTAGTGACAAATATTATGATTTTTAGTGTTTATCACGGGTGATAATAAAAAACACGAAAATAAAGCAACAAGAAAAAAAAAGCATTTAACTAGAAACTAAAATGCAAGTGATTAGATACTGGTGAATGTCAATCTCAAATGGGTGCTGCATTGAATTTGGCAACTTCAACAATAAGGACCATTCTTAAGAATAAAGAAAAAATACTGTCATCGGCAACTGCAACTAAGACAAGCTTTGCAACTAGAATTACCCATTCTAGAAATAATACAATAGAGGAAATGGAAAAACGAATATATGGATTGACGACGAAATTGAACGTAATATGCCTTTAAATTTAATGCTAAAATACCTGACCAATTTTCTACCCATCTTCCCCTTATCCCATTATTTACATGATGAGATAACCTCGTTTAACGCTGTTTCGTATTACGCTCTACTTTGATGGAACGTATCCACCGCGTTAAGCGGGGTCTTATTGTATTCATTTTTCGTGTAACTGTATTATATTCTGAAAGCATATTTAAATGTAATTGCATTAAAATTAATAAATCAAAATATTCTAAAATATAAACATTCAACGTCCCTCCCTCAATAGGCTGCTGTAAAAGTATCAAACGTTGACCGGCAGTGGCGTAGCATACACCCCCCACATCGCGGGGGTGAGCAAGGATTCTAAGGGGCCCAATGCCTGTGTTATATTATGGTTTTCCACCAAGTTATTCCTTTGTAAGATCTGGCTTGGAGCCCAAAACCTAACTGTGTAGGAGGGCCCTAATATTCTCAGTTATGCCACTGTTGACCGGTCCGCGGCGGTAAAAAGGTAGAGAAGCACTGGTCTAACAAACCTGTAAAATTGCTAGTAACATATAACGAGAAAAGGAAAGAATGGGTATATATCCAACATTTTTTTACACACTGATTACTACACTACATTTGTTACTGGTATTGTTTTGGGGGAGGGGGTATTTTTCCGACAACGCAATAAAGATAACAAAAAATAGGATGTAACTAAAGTGAGGAATTTATATTTTTTTATTGTTTAAATTACTGATTCTGGGTGTAAAAATTAGTAGTATGTCCGATTTCTACTACAATAGGACTTGTTACATACAAAATTCCGGAAATGTAACATCAAACATCAGGTAAGATTTCAGTACGTTGATTAGTGAGTTGATATTAGATATATTAAAGTATCGGACAACTTGTAACAACTTTTTAAAAAATGGAAATATGAAGATTTTTTGTGGTTTTCAGATTTATTTAGAACATCTTAAGAAAAATTTGCGAAAATTAAGAAGAGAAAAAGAAATTATTGTTACTAAAATGGGAAAACAGGGGGCCCATTCTGTAAAAAAGTTTATTAACAAATTTTCAGTTTTTTAATTTTGATGTGTTGCTTTGCTGTTCATTTTTTAAATCACTTTCAAGATAAGGGAAATTTAATTTTTTTAAAACTAGAGGACTTTATCTTGGTTATTATATGAAGTTGCTTTAAAAAACTATTATTTCATACAAAGGACTTTTAAATTTGTAATAAAACAGTGATTGATAAATCTGAAGGTTAAAGCACTTCTACTATTATACAGAACATACACAAAAAATTTCAGTTAATTATTTTCAAAACGTTTTGAGCGATCGCTGTCCCCGTTTGAGCATTTTCAAAAAAACACATTTCCAGTAAAACGCAGTTTAATGTATGACATCTTGTTTAAAGTAGTGGTATCTGTTTTTACTAAAACACTTGTAGTTTTTGTTCTAGTGAATGGAAAATAATAAACTTGGTATTTTTATAAAGCTAATAAGATGGCCTATAAAATAAAATCATAAAAAAAATTGTCTATTTTTGACAAAATTCAGGATTTTAGGGTAGTCGGATACCTTAAAGTATGAAATTTATAACATTTAACTCAAATGTAACATTTTTGGCTTTCCAAGTAGGAAAATCATACAAAGTAATGATATTTTTATTCAAACATTTAAAAACACATTCTAGTTAGAAAAGAGACCTACCGAAATTTCCCAAGATGCTTTAAATCAAATTCATATTTAGTAACGATAAAATGCCACAATCAATCGATTATAGATATTTTTTCATTCCTTTTGGGGGTACGAGGGTGGTTTCCTTTGAGTTACAACGTGCCCTAGAATCTATACATGGGTTATTTGAGGTAAATCTTGAAATCTGAACCGTGCTCAAATACTGATGACATTTGGGTAGTACCTCCCCCAATTTCCCACGAGTAAAAGGGCTTCCCATTTAAACCACAGTAGCTCGCATTATTGCGCGCAACGAAAACCAAAGGTGGGGTTTGGTCTTCCCCTTTTTGGGTTTTCATTTTTTTTGTCAGTTTTGGAAAAAAAATGTAAATTTTTTTTAAGGGCCTTTTTAAATATACATATTTTTTTAAAAAACAAAATTTTTCCATTCATACAAAATTTTCTAAAATTAATGTAAAAAATTCTTTTAAAAAATAAATGTTTTCATTTACCTGAAAAGGTGGTTTTTCAAGGGTTTTAAATCATTAAACGGCCCAATTTACACTAACTATAAATATAAAGCTTAGAATACCAAAGCAGTTTCTTGAATTATAATTTTATTACCCCTTTTGCATTTTACATAAATGGTTATGAAATCATTAATCAAAATTGGAACGTGTATGACAAATTCGAAATTACGGTACTGCTTTTTTAAAACCCAACTTTTGAAAATCTGGAAAAAGGGAATTTTGTTTCTTTTTCTTCCCTTTCCCCTTTTTTTTAGGGTCTTTGGGGGCATTAAATAACACACTGTCGTTTTGGATTAGTTTTTCTTCTCTTTTGGGGAGATTAGTCAACAAAAGTGTCTTTCAGACAAGAAAAGGCCCTTGAAGGGGTGCTCGGAAAAAGGGAAATTTGTCTTTTTGAAAGAAAATTTCACCCAGGGGGTATTTTAAAAATTTTTTTCGCTTAAAAGCGCGTAAACCATTGGGGAAAAAGATCGAATTTGCTTGTAAATTTTCACGGTCCCCGAACACATTTGGGATGAACCAGGAGGGGTACGTTTCCATCCCCGAGCTCAGCGGGGGAAAAAACCAGGGGGGGTTGAAAATCTCGGTGACAAAAATATATTAAACCCAAAAACCCGGGAGCTTTGGAAAGGAAAACTATCATTTACCGAAAAGCTTTTCTCTTGGAATAACTCTTATTTTTTGAAAATAAACACACAAAAACAAAAAAAATTTCATTAAAATATTTTTAATTTTTAAATTCAGTTTTTCGAAGAAGAGATTGGAAAAATATATTTTTTTGGAGTGAAAAGCACAAGCCGAATATTTTCCGGAACACCAGAAGGAGAAAAAAAAAGACCATGGATTCTAGGAACACCGAATAATAAACAAGACAGGTCAAAAACGAGCAGAAAGTTGAACAAATACAGAAAGAGAAAAGTGTAAAAAAATTGGCCCAAAACCCTTCTAAAAATTTTGGGTACTGTTTGCCAATCAACATATTTTTTTTATTTTTTAAAATTTATCTAGTTCAATAAGTTTTTTCGCGAATGGATAACTTTTCTGCTACTAGAAAGCTTTTGGATTTTCAAACAGAATAAATTGTTAAAATCAATAGTTTCTTAATTGTGTGTGAACACATGTAACGTATGGAAAGTACATAAAGGAGACTGTACACAATCTTTTGCACAATTAACACTAATATAACCAGAAAAAGGGAAATTTTGGGAAAGGGTCTCCCCACCGGGCATTTTTTAAATCGTTAATGTTATTTTTAATCCCCACCAAAAAATTTCTACTTTAATGAAAAAGTACGAGGTATATGACACAAAAAAACCGAGACATTTTAAAACCATCAAAATTAAAAAGAGCTTGAAAAGAGTAAAAGGTTGACCCCGCAAATTTTTTTTCCTTTTCCCCATCACCCAGTTGGGGTAACTGCGTCAAATTTGGGGAACACGTGCAACAGCATTCTGCTGGAAACATGTCGAATGTAAAAACCGAACAGAGCGAATCAAATCAAGTTTCTTGCGAAACCTAAGAAATAAGCCCAGGAAACATTTCAAATGTTAACATGGATTGTTACCTATGACCCAGAAAGTAAGTGCCAGTCGATACAGAAGAAGTCTACAGGATCCCCAAGACTTCAAAAAGCATGCATGGCAAAATCAAAATTCAGGACTGTGTTAATTGTCTTCGACATAAATGGGAAAAAGTTGATTGGGGGTTTCAGCGCCGGGGGGGTTAATCAATAATACTACGTTGCAGTACTAAAAAGACTTCATGGAAAAAGTAGGGGGAGGGGGACGCCACCGTTGTGGAGTGATGGATGACTGTTGCGTCACGGCGCTATCTGTCAAGAAGTTTCTGACCAGCAAAAGCATTTCTGTGATGAGACATCCACCTTATTCACCTGATTTGGCTCCACGACTTTTTTTTTAAAATTTCCTACAGTTAAATTTTACTTAAAGGGAACACATTTTACTTCAGTTGAAGGGTCCCATCAAAAACGGAGAATCTCCTGAAGGGCCTTGTAAAAATCTCGTTTCAGAATTGCTAACAGCAATGGCAGCACCGAATGCAGAAGAGTGTGAATGCTGAAGGGGACTACTTTGAAGGTGATAATATCACGAAGAACTGATTCTTAAGAGTTTTTTTTTTTGGTTTGTGTCACCCTTGTTTGAAATTATGCATTTTTCATTGTTTTTCCCAAAAATAATTTTTTTAAAGTTTTGGTTGTGTGTGCCTTTTTTAAATTCCTCAAAATAGTTTGAATGGAATTTTTACAAATACAAACAATTACACAAAATTGAATTTTCTTTTGTTCGTGGTCACTTCTAGCAAATATTCAGGAAAGAGAAGCTACATAAATTCGAACCCTTTCTCCTCTACTGCCCTTTTTGTGAGAAATAAAATTTCAGCAAAAAAATGGGCGAATTTTTGGAACTCCAGTGTTTGAAAAATATCGTCATCTCCTTCCCCGGCCCCCGTTTTCCCGAGTTCCCCCCCAATAAGACCTGTGTTCTAGTGAAATATTAATTTAGAATTTACAATTTTATAAAGTTTTTCTCAAAAAAGGAAATTTTTTTAATAAAACGAAAAATATAAAGAAAGTTTTTTTAGTGATACAAAGTAAAAAATAAAAATTTAAATTTTCCCCAGAAAATAAGTCATCACCGAAGAGTCAACCTGGGCTTTCCCAAAAGAACGCATAAATCTTTCATCGGAGAAACTCAATTTGATGTGTTTCATCGAAAACCCTTACAATTTACCACAAATTCGGGGTACATCAAGGGAAAGAACCTGCGAAAATATTTGTTCATTCAACGGTCTGCGGTGAGTACTATTTATTTTTTTATATCGTTTTTTTTTGTTTGTTTTTATGGATCAATTTATCAAGTGTCGCAGCTCGTTTTTTTTATGATTTTTGGTTTTTTTTTAAAAGGGGTTCTTTGGGGTTTTACAATCAAAAAATTTGGCTGTTAAATAAAAAATGTTTTTTAATTTTTTCTATCAAAATTATCAATTACCCGTGCCCGGGGAAATTGAGGGTGTATGTACCACCCACGCGTGCCAAACAGATTTTGATAACTGCATTCTGGACGTGGCATTCATTTAAAATGTCTGGTATGGATGCAACTGTGCCCAAAATAATAACAAGCTTTAAAGTTCTTAACACTGGAAAGGTTAAGCCGGAATGGACCTACTTAAAATTTGTTTTTCCGGATGACGGTGAGGGCATTGTGCAAAACATAGTGCAAGGATAAAACCGTGCCCCACTTCCACCGTCGGGATGCAAGGAAACGTCCCGACTCCCGGCCCTAAATTCAAAACTCAGCAGTGGGTGGAAAGTTGGTTTTAACGGCCGGGTAACGTTTTTCCCGGGGTTGGGTTTCGCGAATGGGAAACCCGGGAAAAGTTCTTGCTGACGGAATTCGCCTTTTTTAAAAAAGGAACCGAAAAAGCCGGGTGAATTCTTCAAACAATCTCTTTGTATCTAATTCACTCATTGAATATTGTTGTTTCTATCTCATTTTTGACTCTACGCGTCTCATGGATAAACACCTCGAATCACCTTCATTAGAAAACATCCCTTATAAATCAAACTAAAATGATAATGAAACAGATGATAATATAACTTCTGAATAATGGCCGCCACGATAGCTGAGTAATTATGGTCACGGATTTGTGAACTGTAATGAAATAAACAATAATCCAACAGCCTAATATAGAGATTGCTGCATTATAAACCCGTCGTATAAGGTCCCTTTCACACGAGTCAACTTGGCCCGCACCTAACAAAAGAAGCAAACAGTTGGAAGCTAGTTTTGAACAGAACTCGTTTGGGGTTCTTTACATTTGGTCAACTGGCACTCCCCGTTGTACCATTGCCTCAAGCACTCGAAAAACACGTTCTCCTCCACACTAGTTGACTCAAAGGAAATTGTGGAATCTATGCTCTTCATGTGCGGTTACTTGTGCAACGAAAATGGGGAAAGATTATTATTGCTTCTTCCTTGTATCCTTATCGCCAAGAACATTCCCTTTTTCAGTCCACGTGTGAAAGGGATTTTCTCCCCTCTTCACACAAGAGGAGTTTTGGTAGAAAACGAGTTGATTGGCGCAAAAACTGACCTAACAGATTGATACACTTTAGTCTGTTGGAACTCAAAATTCTCATTTTGGCGTGAAGAGGGAAAGGAAAGAGGGGTGTCATCTCTCAGATGTGTAGACCTCGTCATCACATCGTGGTTCAAAATTAGAAGGGTGTATTGGCGAAAGTAAACGCGAAACTTTGTTTAGGGTGGAAATGAACTCCCAGAATCATTCAATAAGCAAAGAAAGCATTGTGGTATACTAGGTAGAAAAACAGATTTGTAGCTAATTAAATGGGGAGATTGAATATCTACTTTTAAGACAGGGCTAAGTCAAAAAAAGGGGATGGGAAAAACATGTGTCATTTGGATATGGTTCAAAATAAAAATCCACTTCCCCAAAACCCCCCGGGTTTTCTTTTTTTTAAAGCACTGCCCATGCTGACTCAAATGCCAATATACAGTTCAGATATCACATACTATTGAACCATTATTAGATGAAAGTTTAACCCTTTAAGCCGATTTTTTTGCCCAAAATGTTCTAAAAAAAGGTACATATTTTACGGTATATAACAAAGCATAATATTAACAGAATACGAAAATGAAAGAATTTTATTTCAATTTTTAAATTTAAAGTTTTTAAACTATTTTTTATTTTATAATAGTGGGACACAAAAACTAAATTCTCTTTTTTTAAAAAATACTCTGCATGGTTTGGGGGGGTTTCATGAAACTTAAAGAATTCTCTGCTTACAAAAAAAAATTTTGTTCGTACACTTTTTTTAAATGTGGGGATTTTGTGCGTGCGTGCATACGCATATACAATTTGAAGCATGGTGTAATACTAAGTCTTACATTGCAATAAGAACATAGATAATAACAGCTTTTATGGCTAATCTTTCCATTTTCATTTTTTATCAAGTAACAAATTGCGCCTTGCCAATCCCTGTGCTTTATCAAATATTTTCAAGAATCTAAATTCTGCCTGCCTTTAATGAAAAATTCCCGCCTTCACCACAAAGAAAATCCCGGATGAGGAGTATTTCAGCACCTTGGACAAACTGTATCTTTTAAAAACACTAGCACTAATAATTTTACAAGAAGAATTAAAAAATATGTGCTAATCAATGATAGAAAGAAGAAAATCAGTACCCGTACAGCGTACGGGCAAACCGGTTATGGTCAGCTTTCGGTAGCCCGTGCGGTGTACGGGCAAACCAGTTAAGAGGTTAAGCTGGCATTCGATACTTATGTCACGCCAACAACACGAACTTTACAAGCATAATCTGAAATTTTTTCACCTACTAGCTTTATAAATCTTTTTCAGTTCACAAAAAAATTAAGTAGTTTAATTATATTTTTCAAACAATTTCCAAATAACCATATCTATTCAATTGTTTAAGAATGTAAAATTTTGTTTTCTTCATTTATATTTTTTATGCAATGCAAGATAAATCTCATTTTTAATCAAATACTGTTCTCACAACGTATTTTTTAATATTTCATAATGCAGATTCTTTACATTACTATATTCGTTCCTTAAAAAAAATCCGAACATCAGTCGCTAAAATGAACATCAATTTCCTTCATACTTTTTCAACGAGGTATTACGCTTTTTTTTAAGCAACTTGTTTTTATTCTAAAAGAAGGATTGAAATAATAAAAAGACAATCTAAGAGCGAAATTAAGCACAGGAAAAAAAATTAAGCTTTTGACAATAACTTCTTCGCATTAAAGAGCATTCTTTACTTGATGCTTCAATACCTCTTTTATATAATAGAATGAACAAATAAAATTAAAGAAAATTCTATTATTTTGATTCCTTTCTTTTTAAAAAAAAAATCTACAACAGCTAAAAAAAATCCCTTTGTTGCAATCTAATTAAGTTCCAGGTAATTGGCTTTCAAATGGATTGCCAAAAAAAAAATGGTACCTTTTTTTATGCAACTTTTTTTTTATGAGAGAATAATGTCAGAAGGATTTCAAAAATTCCAATTTTTACACTAGTCAAAAATAAATTTTGTTTGTAATCTCACTGGTAAAGAATTAGTGTAAGACATTTTTTAAAAACGATAAAAATGCCATTCAGAGCTATAAGAAACGATAAAAATGCTATTGGTTTTCAATCAGAATATTTTTTTTTACCTGAAAGAAAGTTCCATTTAACAATGGCAGACGATTTTGAGTTTAAAAAAAACGACAACATTTGAAAAAATTTACAATAAATTAAACTTTTTTTTATATTATGATGTGTAATCGATTTTTTAACCTTCTTAACTATTTTTATGCAGTTTACTAGACAGTTCATAAGATTAGATTCAGACAGATTAATCACACAAAAAAAAGTTAGTACTTTTCCGTTTCGCCGGCGAAGGCGATAAATTCGCCAAAAATGATACAACGGACTCTAAACGGAATATTCCTGCTGGTAATCTTTTACCTTCACATTTGTAAAATACACACACACAAATCGTGGTCTTTTTTTTAAATCAATATAACGTCTTTTTTTATAAAGCATCAGAATTGGAAGAAAAATCAATATTTATTAATATTTTTTATGTGTATATTGCATGTTGTCGCTAATCATGCCAATTTGGCGAGATTTGAGCCGACGAAACGGAAAAGTATCAAAAAGGCTTTAGATTTATAGAAATTTAGATTTTATTTCAGTTCTTTTGATCAACGTCTCACTGGATATATATTTGACATATTAATGATAAAAAACAAATCCTTTTCATTGGGAACTACAGTGACATTTTTACCATTTGAGCATTCATTCTATATAATATATTTTTTTAATTATATTATTTTCTTTAAAATTAGTTTCACGCACGCGTGAAAATCTTTAAACAAAATATCACAAGGACTTAAAATGAATTTTGTTTTAATTGTTATGAATATTCCATAGTTTACTATAAGGAAAAAGTTACATGATAAAAAAATTGTAATTTATATCAACTGCTTGGATTAACAAGTAATACAAAAAAACAAACTTTTTTAAGTCAATTCCTACTTAGATCAACAAAGAAAAATTTTACTCTTTAGCTACTTTTTATTAAATAGTTACAATTAATATATAAATACGTATATACATATGACAGAATCAGAACATTAAGTGGTCATTAATTTTTATTAATTATCATTAAAGTATCGTATTGTCATCCAAAACAGTCGTGTATATAAAATTTCAGTTCAACTGAACGCTTTAAAACGTGAGAAAAAAAATCTTTTAAAGTTTTAACCCAAATCGCGCTAAAAATGAAACCAACGCAGCTGTAACTATAATTCTTTTAATAATTAGTTTCAGTCTTTCAGTATTCTATTAACATTAACCTTCAATAGGCTAAATTCAAAATGGTCACGTGATAAATTCAATCACGTGCTCTCTATTGAATTTAAAACGGTTATTAAAGTCGTAGTTTTTGTTCTACAAATAAAGTTTAAATAAAATTTTAGAGTTAGGATGTTCAAGTATTAAGATTAATAAAAACGTTTTTCAAAATCTAAAAAAAAATTCTTAAATTACATTGGTACTTTGAAATCAGATGCATTTTTTTCTCCTATGCTCGTTATTATTGTTGACAAATATGTATTTTTTTAAAAGAAAGTTTCTGTAAAAAGCAAAAGTTGTCAACATCAAAGCACATGAATTGATTGGCTAAAAACATGTGACAGCAGTTATAATGTAACAATGACGTCACATGAACATTATTACTATTCTATACTTTAGGTTACTCAGTCTATATACTCGTACTTAACAAAATAACTAAAAGAAATTATAAAGAAATATATTGTGCGATTTTAATTAAGATAATTTGATATTATTTAAAGAGATCGTCTTTGACAGAAATTAATCATTAAAAAATATAAAAACAAAATAAATATCTTGTGGAAACTTTTCTAATATTAAACATTTTTCTCCGATCCCCAGAAACACAGAAAAAATTTTTAAAGAATAAAATTTAACTGGCAAATTAATATTCTACTTAAAAGGTATTTATAGTTAAACAATCATTTCATTAAAAAAATAATAATAAATTCAAATCAAATAAGTGAGCGTAAGGAAAGATTTTAAAATTTATTTTATTTCTTTCTCTTTCTCACGATATCGGTAAGATGGGAAAAAAATGGCGCCGCTTTTTCCCGCGACCTCATTTGACCGGATATTCGAAACGAAAACTTTCTCGCGTGATTTCTTTTAATGAAGACATAAAACATTCTAAAGCGTTTTATCATTTCAATCGTGTAATTCGAAACAAAAACGATTCCTCAAATTTCTTAAGTTTCGGTTCGAATTTATATTTTAGAATACAAGAGAGCAAACGATAATCTGCAAATAAAAAAAACGATTTTTGAAGCTTTAAAAAATATGAAAGATATTATAATTACTCGTTTATTCTTTTTGTGCGTAAATGATATTATTTACTACTGAGAATACAAAGGTAAAATCAAATGGTACTTGGTATAACGTTTAACAAATTTGTAATTCAAATTCCTGCGAATATAATTAGTTGTCTTTCTAAATGAAACTTTTGAAATTAATTACTTTTTTCACTTTAATCACCAAAAAATATTCGAAATATTCTTTATTCTTCTCAATAAAAACTTTATTGACAAACAGAGTTTTTCTTTCCATAGAAAGCCTGAAAGATATATCGATCAAAATTCAATAACCAATTACTTAATTATTTGATTTTAATCGATATCTTTTACTACAAATTATATACCTACAGGAACATTCACTTAAAGCCACACAAATCAAATGTTCAGAAGCCAACAAATAGAATGTTTTTAAGTTATTTAATAATAATTAAATTAATTAAAGTTTTATAAAAATTACTTCGAATTTTTTTAGCTAAGTATATAACACCTAAGTAATAAAAACGCCGTGATAATTTTTACAAATTCCAAATTAATTATTGTGACGTAAAAAAAAAATTACAACTATGTGATAAACGAAATAACTATTTTCATTTCTTACATGCAACCTACAATTTATTGTGAATCTATTGCATTCCAAAATTTGCGAACAAGTTTAGAATAATTAAAATTTCTTTAAAAAGTTATACGTAATATACACAGAAAAATTTTAACTCAATCCATTAGATAAACTTTTATTAAACTTCGCACAGTTGATAGAAGCTTTATCATCCTAACGAACACGAATGTTAAGTCAAATATAAAGAATTCTTATACTGAATTAAACTATAGTGAAATGATGCAAGAAAAATCAATAACCATATAATTTCCAAAATTCTTTTTAACCACAAACAAATCCACTTTTCCTAGAGATAACAGTATTAAACACCTAAAACTTTTGGAGCACAAGAGCGTTTTTTTTAAGAATCAAATATTACATATACATCTTTATTTTTAAATCTATTTTATGAGTTTGAGAGCTGAAATGTTTGTAAAATCAATTTTAACTTAAGTAAACGAAGCTTTTATAATATTATCCGAGATATTTTTCACTATCTATTAATGGATTTTTGAAAAGAAATATCCTGGAATCAAATTGAGAGAATTCCATTAGTTTGGTTCCCCTTAAAAAAGTTATAATCAAAATTACGGCATCAAGAATACTGTAATGGTTTATAAAGCGTTTATGGTTCTTCCATTATAAAAAAAATATTTCATTAATTTAATTTTCTGGGAAATTTTTAAATTGAGATATTTTATTTCAAAGGAAAATGGTTTGACTTGAAGTCGAAGCTTTAAAAGGTATTAATATGAATTGCATTCGATATTACGAATAACTGTTCGTTTTCTAAAAAAGAAAATTTGCTTAGTGACCCATATTGCAGTTACGCGTGCGTCAAATTGACGAGTGAGTTATTAAAATTTTGCTTACAGACAGAAGCTTAAAATCGTTAAGTTTTGAATTAAAAAAAAGTTATTTTGAAAAAAGATTCTAAATTAATAAATTACATGTGTTTTAAAAAATTCCTCATGAAAAATAAAATTGTCATGCAATATTGCAGAATTTAGTACATTTCTTTCAATATCGTTTTACAAAAAATCCTAAAAAACAGACTTAATTTTAGTATCGTTTGATTTGAAAACTTAAAAAGAAAACGTCAGAGGATTTTGTTTTCAGAATTATTTCCAACAGAATGTTGAATACCAAACTGTAAAATGATGTGTCATAAAAAAAATTAGGATAAAAACAACAACTCATAACATGACCTAAATAATAAAACTCAAAAATTAAAATAATTTTAGAAAAAACTAAGATACATTAAAAACCACTTTAAGTTATAAAAATATAAAAGAAAACTTTTGGTATATATAAGACAAAAAATTTCACACCTAGTCTGCATTAAATTATTGTTGAATTTCTTTAAAGTAACAGAATGGTTTGTATCTTAAATAAGCAATGATATAATTCTTTAAATAAATTTACACTGTCAAAGAAGATATCTTGAAAAACTGATACCTTTACTTTTGTTTAATACAATTGTTTAGTATTTATAAAACCGCCTCGAAGTTTAACAGATTGTAAGAATTCTTTGTATGAATTTTAGGCATATTGTAATACCCCCCCCCCCCAAAAAAAGATAAAATACTTTTTTTTAATTCAATTTCAGAGAGAATATCGTACTCTAATTCTCAGGTTCCAAATACAGTAATATCCCGAACTACTTATGCTGACGTGGGAATCACTCGTAAGTCTGAGTGATGATTTCGCATATAAATAATTTTTATTTAGAACCAGAGACAAAAGAAAATAATAATTTAGAAAAAAAAAGTTTAATAAACTTTTAGATAATACAAATACAAAATCGTAAAACAAAGTTATTTTGATATAGAAGGTTTCATAAAATATAACAAAATAATCTACAAGCTCAAAGATTTTTTTTTATCCGCAAAATTTCCTCATCGCAACCTAATATAATTTTTTTATTTATTCTTTTGTTGAAAAAATGCGTTCATAATTGGAGACTATATTTTTTAAAAATTTTAACTCTTTTTTTTTAAATTAAACTGAAGCCTTCTGTCGTATTTCCAACCACCATTCGGTCTCCCAATTGAACTGGGACTAAAGACTCAAGTTTTTCAACGGCTTGCTCTTGCTCATGCATTTCTATGAGCTCATCCATTGTCAGCTCCTGATTGGGGGGATCCAGCACAGTTCTTGAACGTCATCACTATATACACTTCTAAATTTATTTGCCTAGCAAGGTCGAAAACTTCTTCCATCACATTTACCAATATCACCAATTATTTTTTTTCTCAAACAAAAAACGAATCGACGACATTTGAAAAACACGTAACTCCAGGTTTGCGTTAGTCGAGGTATTACTGTACATCAGTGATTCCCAAAGTGGTCTATATCGACCCCCGGAGTCTATAACGACATGAAAGGGGTCCACGTCAATAAAAAATGATTTAGGGGTTCATGAGGTGCAAATGGGGATCTGCGTGCGCGATGGTGGCTCTCATTAAACTAGATAGTGACGTTAATTTTAAAAGAAATTGTAATCAAGTGGAAACCAGATTTTAACTATTTAAGGTATCCGACTACGTTCGGAACCGTGATTTTTAAAAAGCGCATAAATGGATAATTTTCATGATATTTAGTGTCAATTAGATTAGAATACATGTATAAAATTGTTTTAAGGACATTTTGACAAAAAAAATTTATTTAAATACAATGTTTTGGGAAAAATTAACTTAGAATAACCTTTTTTCAAAATTTTCCTTTGTGAAAAACTTCTATTATAATAATATTTCCTGTATGTACTCAGGCTCTGTAAGAGGCTCAACTATGATTTTTGAAAAATTCACATTATTTTCAGAGTTACAATCCATTGAAATAATTATCGGCGTTTTTTTCTTAAAATTTCTCTCCTCTGTGGTCGTAAAACATGGATAAACCCCCTTCTAAGTTATATGTTTCAAAAATTCTAGTTGAACCTCTGTACAGAGGTCTGAGCTAAAAACAAGCAAAATATTATTATAATAGAAGCATTTTTCGCCAAAGGAGAATATTTTGAAAATGGATCATTTTATGTTCATTTTTTGTCAAAATATTGTACTTAAATAATTTTTTATTGTAATACTATTCTTAAAACAATTTTATATACATTTTCTAATCTAAGTGACACTAAACATCATAAATATTATCCGTTTATACGCTTTTGCAAATCACAGTTCCGAACGTAGTCAGATTTTTTTAATTAAATTTTATAAGTTTTTCTTGCCAGAATTAAGCAACAGGAGTATAATATTGGGCGTCGAGAATTGTTCCAATTTCTCATTTTGTCACAGACAATCCACCAGGAAGATGACGTGTTAACCTACATTCAACATTTAAATGCCCTCTATATTCAGATTTTGAAATTGGGTTTGAAAAATGCTTTGATTATGGTAATACCACAGGAGGCTATGGTCACATTGATGAAAATAAATGTCATATATTTCAGGAGGAACCGATTGGAATAGACTTAACGAAGATCTCAAAGTAAAGTTTAGAAACTAATGTCACACACAACAATTTTGGCGTTAAAAAGACATACCTGTTATTCATCCCGAATTATGGAACCGATGAGATTTAGGGTTAAACTCGACAAGATTACTGTCAAATGTAAAAATTTGTTTTTGAAGGTCCAGATTCATGCCTCCAGTTACAAGCATTTTTATTTGTTGCTCAGTTGTTTTATGTAACACTTATTTTATAAAATATTTAACTTTAAGGTCTATGAAATAAAAAAAGTTTGGGAACCTCTGCTGTACATGCTTGAAAAAATAAATTTCCACTTTTAAATGAAGGTGAAAATGAAAATATTATTTAAATTTACGATTATTATATACAGAAAGAATACTTAATGTCGAGAAGCGTAGTTTATATATATACAAATCATACGTTCCGATGTGAAAATGAAAGAATTTGTGTCACCTCTTAACGTATCTTATCGTTTGGAATAAAAGCAGAGGAAATATAAAAACACTTTTTCTTCCATTGTTGTATTTTATCCAAGTTCAAAGCTGTATTATTTTATGTCATTCCCTTCCTTTAGAAAAAAACAAAACCCGAAGAATTGTAGAGGAAACCATTTTCCCTTTTTTAAACATGCGATTAAGAAAAGGTTTTTACAATTATTATTCCACAAAGAAAATAATGGACATAAAAATCATTTCTTCTGTCGTGTTCACAAAAGCAAGAACTCCCAAACGGAAAAAAAAAATTGGAGTTGAAAACGAAAAATGGAATGAAATTTCCGTTAGAATAGAACACAAAATCCAAGAGCAAATCGTCAATGGTCATCTGCTATTATTCGTTCCGATTCAATTCAGAACAACATCCGAAAGAAAAAAAGAGAATGTTTTGATCTTCAAGTATCCCGGAAGTTGCCAGATTCAGCGGTCACGTATTATTATCTCCGACGAAAAAATCGTTTGATTCGAACAAGAAAAAAATTGGTTTCAGCAGAATCTGATTTTCAAACACGAATGAAAACGATTTCTTGTGCCTTTTTCACTTTCATCAAATTTGCCATTCTTTTGTAGTAAATGTCTTTTGTTCCAGGTAAAATTACAAAGGAACTTCCGTCGGAGTTTTTTCAAACGACCACCTATTCTATTCAATATTTGTGGTATTTTGATCAAATCTCAGATACGTCATTGCATTCCATGCAATATTGTGGAACACTCGCGTGAATATGGAAGCCTTTAAACTAATTAGCATTCTTCTACAGACGAATTTTTTTCCATTTTTCTTCTTCAATTTTCAGTAACAAATATTTATTGAAACATATTGAATTGAAAGATTTATCCAACATATTTGTTCACATGCATACACATGCAGTTATTTTACATAACTCTTGGGCTAGACGATTACTTTAATGTAATTTAAATATTGAGAATAGTCACAAATGAATTTAAGTATAAATGTTCTTTTCTTTCAGTTTATTTTATGATTGCTATAATAAATATTCTTTTTTTAGAAAAGTTTGCTCGAAAAAAGACTTTAACTTGTAACTGTAAAGTAAAACGCACAGTAGGATTTAAAAGTTATTTTTCTTTTGGGTTAAAAAGAAATTTAAAAATTAAATTATTTCGTAATGACATATATATATATATATATATCTTGTATCACATATTATTATCGATAAGAAAACAACTATTACTTCATCACTTGATAAACTGTCCCACAAAAAGAAATAAAAATATGCAGAATTAAAGTTGAATGGGCTATGTTCATGTGCCGTCATAGTCACATGATAACTACAATCACGTATTTCATGCCAATCAGTTCATACATTCGCGTGACGTAATCATGTGTTTTCAGAAAAGCAATTCATAAGCTTTGCTGTTGTCAACTTTTTGTACTTTTTACAGAAACTTTCTTTTAAAAAATACATATTTGTCAACAATAACACCACACATAGGAAAATAAAATGCTTTCGTTCAAAAATTTTGCTTTTTTCTAATTTTGAAAAAAACTTGATAAAAACGTTCAAATAGTTTTTCAGAGTTATCAAATTTGAAATTTTGTCTAAATTTTTTACTAGTAGAACAACTACAAGTCTAATGTCAGTTTTAAATTCAATGGAGAACACGAGATTACAAGAAAACTATTTTCGAACAACTCAATAACTATCTCATAATTTCCCAGGTAACAGTCATTTTAAGAAAATTCTTTTCAATACATACTATATTCCGGGAAATGCCTTAATCTCTCGACAAATGTTTCAGGATTTCCGTTAATACTAGATGGAAATATTCGACAGAATTTTAAAGCAAAAAAAATTCGTATTCATTTCAGTTCGACCTATCAAACTTCCAATGGAGCGGAAACTAGTCTTCTTTCCGCTCAAGAATATTACCCTTGAGTGAACTTGGGAGACCAAAGTGTCAATTTATTTCACATCAGTATAA
This sequence comes from Trichonephila inaurata madagascariensis, assembly GCA_019973955.1. Taxonomy (NCBI): domain Eukaryota; kingdom Metazoa; phylum Arthropoda; class Arachnida; order Araneae; family Nephilidae; genus Trichonephila; species Trichonephila inaurata. The sequence goes on along the minus strand of BMAV01018088.1, from coordinate 24,759 downwards.
AAATAATAAAAAAGTTATAAAGCTAACGCGACTATTAAAGAATTCGAAACAACAAACGATCTCAAGTGCATGTTAGATTTTAGAATGTTCTGGAGCGAAACGAGAAAATAATGAGACACGCCATTTTTTGTTCTCGAAAAAATAATAAATTTTAAAAGAAAAGAATTTAAGGAAGCAGAAAACCACACAATGCCCGTGAAATTGTCAGCTGAAAGGAAAATATCACTCAGGAAAATTCGCTGTCGTTTAATCGTGTGGGAGAGAATAAAGTATTACACAAGAATATCGTAATAATAATAACGAAAATACAGAAGAAAACGTAATTTATGTTTCAACTTTCGAACATCATTACATGAGAAATAGGTCGGATATTTTAAGCGAGCTTTGTTCTTCAGGAAACAAATGTTTGCAGTGGAATATTTCGCCTCGTTTGCAAACGATTTTGTTGAGAAAAAGTAAATAATAAAAAGAACATTTTATAGAAACATTAACAGCGACTAGGAATAACTTTTCGAACAGAAATAACTTTTTAGAATAATTTTCACACAGCAGATTCGGGTGTTTCTAGGCGTTTCCCTTCCCGTGAAAACTAAATTAGTTTTCAAAAATGAAATTTCTGTTCTATGTTCAAATAAATCTATTTGTTTTCTACGTGTGATAAAATTATGAAGCCCGATAAAAAGAGGTTACAGTATTTAAATGTTTCCTTATTACCAGGATGTAACAGAAACAACTGATACAATGGTTTTTTATGATTTAGAGAAAGGGATTAATATAATTATGTAGATATCCGGTTCTTTGAAAACTAATTATAATTATTTTTAATTATTTTTTGAAGAAATGGAATTTAAAGAATATTGGACAGAATTTATTGAACTAAAGTATTTTGTGGAATACATACAAGATATTGCCGAATTCGACAGACAAATTCATAGGGGTGATATGCAGCATAGGGACGACAAATCACCATAGAACATGGGGTTGCAAATTACGTTTAGACGTAAAAATCGCGATAATAGGACAATGAGCCAGACGAGGGGAGTGACCAGACGAATGCGGGATTTGGGGCGCCATGGTAGGGTTGAAGAAACTGCACGTATATAAATTTGTGATGATGCACCAACGCATTTTTGATTGCAGTGCGTAACTACGTATCCCGGGAGGTGGATTTGATATTTGAGAGGATCTGTTGCTTGGCCTCCACTGACCTGAATCCATTTGGAGTTCTACTGGAGCCACTTGAAATCTCCTGTTGTATGAGACACATGGAGGATCTCGCGATACGGTTCGTAGTAGCTTCAGTTGACTTCATCAAAAGACCGAATTTGTTTGAGCTCGTCCGACAATCCTTCGTCCGTCGGTGTCGACTGTGTAAGACCTACGCTGCCCCAACTTAGAACAATTTCAGTGACAATCACTTGTCGTGCATTTAAGACGTCGAGCTATGAATTATCATTCGTATTGTAACCATGCTTTACGCCTAGTAAATGTATTTTTTATCTCTTATTGTCCCTTTTCATTTCACTCGACATCACATCCTTCATAACTGTTTTTGCAAATTACTCCCAATAAACGGGTTTGTGACTCCGATATTCTATGGTGATTTGCCATCCCTATGCTGCCCCACTGAATTTGTTGGTCGAATTCAACAACACACATTCAGCATCTTGTAGAAAAACAACTCACTTAACGAAATCTCGGAAAATATTAGATCAACAGACTTGGAATTTGGCGAGTACATTTTTTTTGTGTGTAGAGATTCACTAGGAGCTGTGATGGGGCTTTATCGATATTTCTATTAATAATCCCCTTGGGATATCTTTGGGGCCAGAATGGCAATTCTTTCCAACCAACCGAAAAAGAGAACGCAAGCTATGCAGATTAGGAATTGTATATATTTTTTTTGGAGCGTTAGTATTCGCGTGGAGTTCTAGAAGCGCTAGGTGAAATTCTAGGAGAAGTGTCTAAGAGTTGTTCTAAGAGTTCTATGAGTCGGTCTAATAGCGCCAGTGTAGTTGATTCCTAAGTGAATCCGAGACCAGAAGATTATCCCTTAGCCGGATCACGTTGGATCGAAGAATATATTGACGATATAGGGACTGTAGCTGTTCGCCGAGGAAATAGCGGTAAGACTGTTTAGATTAAGCTTTAATACTAGAGCGGATTCTAGTAAGTTAGGAAATCATCTATAGATATAGATTCGGTGGTTTATTGTGTTACTTGTTAGAATTACAGTTTGGGTCTCATGACTCCTGATCATAAGCCACCTAGACTAGTGTTGTTTTGCTAAATATAAATTGACATCATAATAAACTAATTTTAATAAAGGATGGTATTCGTGGTCAATCTTTCATTCCCTCAAACAGTAGGTCGCGTGGATGATGAAGAGATGATACCACCAGACCACGGGGTACCACAGAGTGAGCAAAAAACTTTGTCTAATTTTCAAGTTTAAAAATAGTGTTGTCTGTTTTTCATTTTGAAAAAAAAATAAGCTAAAAAGGGTTCCACTATTTTTACCTTTCGTCCTTTTATTATTTTTCATTAGTTTCATGTAAATATGCAAATGTTTTTGCTTTAACTAAATTTGATGAGAACAATTACTTATTTTTTTTATAGAAATATTTCATTCAGTGCGGATTCAGTTAATGCTGTAATTTCGAGAAATAAATTAAAAGTTCTGAAACAGTCCTGTACGTAAATAGACACAAAAAAACGTCAAAAATTGAGCAATTTCAATAAAAGGAATACTAATACCTGTATCTCTTTCATAATCCTTGTAACACTAATTTCTCGATATGTCTCGCCTGAGCCCATTATTTTGTCACCATGATTCATAGAAATCCATCGAAACAGCTCTAGGAGCGCCAGACTTAACAACAATGCTCTGAAAAGCACCGGGTGGTCTTTGTTGGGCCCCCAGTCAAGGCTTAAGTGGGTTTCTCATTTCGTTAAGCAGAGAACAAAAGAGATTGTATTTTACTGATTTAAACTAAGACAAAAGAATGGATTTAATTCGTTTTAACTGGTGAACATTTAATGAAGCAGTTGTATTTGATAATAAGGGGCTTTCTGGAAGAAGTCGTATGATACATTTTTTATATAGAGGGTGTCTACAAATTAGTTGGGCAAAAAGATTGATTTGATGCATGTAATTTATAGGAGAGAGAGAGAGAGAGAAATTAAAGTGTATATTGCTGTGAGATAGAGAAATAGTCCAAGTTTGCCATTATCACAGATGTTCTATGTGGCTTCCTTTCATTACTTTAAGATTTGTGGCCCTGGGACTCGAGAAATCTTAAGATTTTTTGAGGCCCTGGGCCCCAATACAAAAGTAAGCCCTACATGAGATCTTTAAAAGTAAACAATGTATAGAATTGAATTCGTTGCCAAATACTCGTTCAAGCGGTCATTTGAAACAAACAAATGTGCACAATCTGAAAAACCTAGGCAAAAACCGGCTCGACTAAAGGCTGCATTTCGACTAAATGAACTGAATGATTGATTCTGGTATTAGGCCAAGGCCAAGACGTGGACAACAGTCATCAAATAATAATACCACATTTACCAGTTGACATGCAGTAAGAAAATCCTTGTTTTTCGTAGAATATGTACGCGAATAATATTTGATTATTACTATAATCCAGATCACATGATCTTATTAAGACAGAGTCGAGAACGAAACGAGGCCCCCACCGAGGGCGAGGCCTGGGCCCAGTTTGACCTCGCCTTAAGACGTCCCTTGTTACTCTGCAAATGTCCAATCAGTTCTTGCCATAGATTTGTCCCCTGGGGTTCTCGTTTCTTTAGGTGGGTACTGGGTTGTCACAATCCCGAGGTACCCTAGTGATCTTTTCCTTTTCCCAAGGTTTACTATCTTTGGTAAACACGGGTGTCACACAGGGTACCCCAGTGATCCTTCTCTATTTTCGACCCTCCATCTTGTCATCCAATTTCTCCTTTTCTTCTTTTCCCGTCCAGACCACAGACCTATGAATGTTTGGTGCAGTATAGCCAAAACTGGCTCTTGCGCCATAAAACACCAAACTCAACTCAACTCAGCCACAGATTTGTCAGCATGTTTTCGTCGATGAAAAAATTTGCTGTATAGATTATTGTTTTTAGTTCAGGAATGGATGCAGGACATGCCCGAGTTTACTCTTGATCCTTTACCCATACGCTAAAAACCAGTGATGATAGCGATGACCACTAAATAACACCTCCGCGATCAATCCAAACTGATACCTCAACATTGAGGTAAGATGTAACGTTGTTGTGGTAGTGACAAGGCACGCCACACACATCCTGTTGAAAAATGTAAAATCCCTGGCGGTTTTTTTTTTTCTTTTCTTTTTTGATGATTAGTGTAAAAAAAAAAAATCTGTAACATGTCCGGGTAAATAGTTCCTGTAAATGAAGAAAAATGGACCAAGAACATTCGAGAAATGGAAGAAATGGACCAAGCACAAAACACTTCTACCTAGGAACTATAACTTTCCTGTTCTAGGATGGCATGAGGGTTCTCCCAACCCCCAAATTCTTATATTATGACACATAACGCCCTCTATGTGAATAAATTTAGGATATATTCTTACTAAACTGACTTTAAACGGGTTAATTTCTGCAATATTTCGAAAGTTCCTAACTTACGAAATTGTCCAACTAGTTCTAGACATCCTGTATTATACAAATAAAAAATTGTCTTTTGTGTGATTAATCTTATTTTATTTATATCATATGTGATATGTATGTCTTAATATCTCAACCATTGGGGTAAATTCACGACGGTCACGTGATAGGTGCAATCACGTTCTCTTCATTGAATTCAAAACGAACTGACACTACACTTGCACTTGTTATACTAATTGTAAAATTTCAGATTTGATTATAGGGTTAAGGTGTTCAAATATATTAAAATTCTTCAAAACACTTTTTAAAATTTAAAAAAAAAAGAATCTTATATTTTGCGTGTGTTTTTAAATTAAGTGCACTTTGTTTATCTAAATGCGTTATTATTGTTAACAAATATGTACCTTTAAAAAGCCCCGTGGCTGAGTGGTAGTGAATCGTGCTTCCAAGAGCATAAGTTGGCAACAGCGAAGCGCATAAATTGAAAGGTTGGAAACATTTGATTGCATTTGTCACGTGACTATGGCGTCACATGAATTTAGTCCTTTGAACCTTACTGCAGTTATTGAAAATAAATTAAATCTGAAGATGCTTTGAACAATTTGCATTAAAAATAATTGTTACAATAACTGTAAAACGCTACATTTGTTATAGTTAATGTGCCTTTAATAATATAATTTTCACTATATTACAGTGCTTTTTCTTTAAACTGTTTATCACTGCTATTACTATGTTTTACTCCGAATATTTGTAAGTAATACATTTTAAATCTTATAAAAAAAAACTAATCATATTCCTCAGAAACACTTATTTTTACTAATGCACATATTATAAAAGCTCTAATGTATGTTTTGCATAAATCTTTCGTATAATACTGATTTTGCTAAAGTTATTGAAACGTGTTTCTCTGAAACAAGTAATATATCAAAGAAATTTTAGTTAATTCCTACTTAATCAACAAAGAAAATTTTACTTTACTATTTTTTATTAAATAGTTACAATAATATAAATATGTATATACATATGACAGAATCACAAACATTAAGTGGGAATTAATTTCTACTAATTATCATTAAAGTATCGTATTGTCACCAAAACAACTGTGAATATAAAGTATTAGTTCAACCTGAATGCTTTAAACGTGAGAAAAAACCTTTCAAGTTTTGTCACACAAGTCCCAAAATAGTCGCTAAGTCACCAACGTGGCTGTGTGTATTTGTAATTCTTTAAATAATTAGTTTTAATCAATTAATTTTTATTAATTATAATTAAATTATTGTACTGCCATCCAAAATAATCATGTATGTAAAATTTCAGCTCAATTGAGCGCTTTAAAATTATTTTATTAACGATTGAAAATTCCACCAAGATAAATAAATTAAATAGAATATGACCTAACGGGAAGAATTGGAAAAAAAAACAAAGCAGCATAATCTTAAACATTAAACACAATTTTCAGTAATTCGTTTTTTATTTGTTAGATTTATTAGTTTAAAAGAAAAACATGGTTAAATTTGCTTAAAGTTATCTTATTGAATTTAAATATTTTAATTATTTATCATTTGTTATAACGAAAAGTTGCTTCGAGTTTTTAATTTATAATATAGTAATATTTTTTATAAATTTTTTCCAATTTTACTTATTCTGTTTATTTATTTGTTTTTGGTTCTGTATTCTCGCTCAATGGAAAATTAAATCTGAAAACCAACCTCTAATTATAATATAGTTTTAATTCTTTAATTAAGTTATTTTTTCAAAAAATTCACTTCAGACATGAAATGCAATTTAAAAAATTATATAACGTGGCATAATTGATTCATTTTCCCTTGAAAGTATTGAATTCTTAAACTGTAACATTTTAATTTTTTTTTTAAAAAAAAAAGGAAAAATTCGGACGAGACTTTAAATTTAAGACAGTAAAGTTTTTGAATAAATAACGGATTTTTTAAAAAGAATAATTAATTTAGTAAAATTTACTCATTTTGTAACCAAAATTAAAATCTCTTCCGAGAAAATACGACGCAAGAAAGAAACATCCAATTCAGCGGACAAAAATTTTGTAGAAAAATATATTGATAATGGCTTTTATACTTTCCATACTTGTAGCCATAATTAAACTTATCGTTTAAAAATAGATGCAAAAGATTATTTGAAACGAAAATAGCTATTCATTGTTTTAAATATAATATGTATATAATATATTATTTAAATATGTATATATGTATATTAAATGATAATAAATAATTTTTCATGATAAATGTATAATCTTTGTAAAATTAAATGTTAAGATCCTAACATGGGAACTTAAGGTTTCTTGTATTATTTTTTGCTGATTTCTAAGGACTGGAACCAATCTTTTTTTCCATAGATGCAATGTACTTTTAGACAAATTTTTTTACGCATACTCTTCGAGAACGTTTTTTCGGGTAAAAACAGAATTAGGTACACATCCTTAAATCATTGTAAAATCTATATATATATATTTGAGTTTCTTCCCCCATTAATTCAAATTCTAATTTATGTTGATATGGAAAGACAATAGTATTTTTAATCGGAAATTCGCTGTTCCATCAGAACAATGCCGGATTTGTATGATTTATTGTACTTCTAAATATGACGACATAAATTCATGTGACTTTATAGCCACGTGATAAATGCAATCACGTCTATACCAGGGTCTCCGTATCACGATCCGCAGGCCCACAACGGTCCGTGAGTACCACTAATCCGGGGGGATTAGTTTATTCCGCTGAGTTTTATTTTTAGTCCCCAGCCCACCAATCTAAAATTTACAATGTAAATACATCATACACCCACACACACAAACCAATTAAGAAATACAACGACTAGCACACATAATAAATCCACGAGACATCATAATCACAAGATAACTATAATCACGTGTTTCTAGCAAATCAGATCGTAAATTCATGTGACGTCATTACATTTATCATGTGACGTCACAGATACATGCTCATAATTTATCACTAGGTTTACACTGTGTTGGATTAATTTGGTATCTGTTGTTGTGTAAGGAACAACGCACCAAATATAAGCAATTCAACAAAGTTGAAAGACAGTTACAGAGATAGTGGAATCAAAGTTTAGACTGAGATGCCTCTCGGTGGTCACACAAACTAGCATGGATCCCATGGAGAAACTCTAGACGTGTGATATATCGGGACGAGATCCTTAATCAACATGTCCACCTGCTGCCATTGTTATCGATTATGAATATCGGTTATGCTACCAATTCAGAAAATGCTTCCGAACTAGGTGTAGAACTTGAGAACTCAAAATATATTCTTTAAACAGATATCATTCAAAATCAAGTGTCGTATCATAAAATATTGCTAATTTTTTTAATTGTGTAAAAAGTGTTTTAATTCTATTACAGATAATCGATAAAGATTTTAATCATTTATGTCTGTGATCTGCATCCCCCAGTCCATAGATCAAATGGTACCGGGCCGCCTAAAGAATATTAAACTATTGCCATTTTATTTAAAGTGGTGCATTTCTCTCGGATTTGCACGACTTTCCAAGGAAATCACTTTATATTCCACGTTAAATCACTTTTATTCACTTTTGGTGTGAATATATTTTATTCCGAAGGCATATTTAAAAGTAACTAAATTAAAATTGTTAAATTAAAACAATCTAAAATATAAGCAATCAACGTGTCTCACCCTCAGGGGGCCGCGGTAAAATTATCAAACGTTGACCGATCCGCAGCGATAAAAAGAGGTTGCGGAGCACTGATTTATGTTATACGTATAATCAATATGTAACAGACAGTTTAGTCTATACTTATTTACCTCTTTCAAAACTTAAATGTATAGCTTAAACTCGATTTCCAATTTATGTTCTTTTCTCAACTATAATCGATGTACATACAGTTCTTGAAAACAAAAAGCAATACCTACTCTAAAACAAATAAGCAATGTAAAACAACCATCTGAGTTGAAGTAAACTTAAAAAAACCCAAACAACAACAAAAAAAAACAACTCAGGTATTTGCTGACTCCTTACAAGAGGCATTAAAAACAAAACAGCCGGAATCTTTTACCAAACAAATGTTTATTTAAAAGAAAGTGAAATCGCTTAGATAAAAACAGCAACAACAAAAATCCTTTGATACCCGAGCACAAAGCCGAAAATGAGTTCTAAAAGAACAAGGTACCCCACACCGCTCAAAGAATTTAATTCAAGACCAAAATTCTCGGAAACAAAATAATTTTGATTTTCTTGCATATTTTAGAACAGGGTGTATATACATCATCTACCCCGTCTTTTCGAAACGCTTCGTCGACCAATCAGAATCAGTGAAGCATGCGGACGCCATTCGTTGTCAACGCGGTTCCTTCTCAGAAAAACGTTCCAGGATTACACCTCTTTGACATGGGAATCGTTTTACGCTTCAGTCGGTTCGACAACAGCCCCTCTCGAGCGGTTGCCACAACGTCAGCAAACATTACGATATCCTTCAGAAGATCAAGGTGAAATATTAAAAAGGGTACTCTGAAACTTTTGGAGCTCAGAATACTTGATGGTGGGGGGTGTATGTTGTTGACTGTAGTTTTTGTGTGTATGTCAGTAGACTATGTTGTGGCTAGGAGATCTGGAGTTAGATTTATCGGTGTATGTTTATAAAACATTACGCGGTGTTTCCTGTTGCACAGGCAATAAGGTAAAATTTTATCTTGCGGTTCATACTTGAGAGAAAAGTTTTTTTCTAGGAAATCGGTAAACTTTTGTGGGATGTGTGCTCTTACCCCGCCATTTTGAAACAAGATTCAGAGGAGGAAGTAATAGGTACTTGAAAAAGGGAAACGGGAAATATTCTGTCTCAGACTAAATATTTTTTAATGCTTCTAGGGGTTAAAATTATAATGGTTTTTCGACAACTCCCCCACAACGATTCGAAATAGCAGAGGAGGAGGGAGTCTTCTTAAGCGTCTACTATTGGTTCATTTGAGAATTCTTTTCTGGCTCAGTGCGCCTAAACGTTAATTATGTTTATATTATCCTCAGTGGAGTAACGTATACCCCTGCAACCCTCGCATTGCGGGGGGACAGGGCTCTAGGGGGCACAAATCCTGACGCCAATATACCCTTTATAAGATCCGGCTTGGAGCGCAAAACCTGACTTTGCAGAAAGACCCTAATCATCTTCGTTAAGTCCATGGTTAACAAGGTCGTAGCTACCACAGTATCAACCGCATCAATGATACGGGGCTTCTACGCTAAAGGGGCCCCAGCATGTGTAAAAAAACCAATCCTAGAATGTTAAGGACCCACCAAAAGGGCCTCCAAAGGATGTTTATACAGGGCCCTTTCAGGACTAGCTACGCCAGTGTATCTTAGTTATATTGGCATACATTTTGCTGCTATTCTGCGCTTTACCAAGCTAATCTGCAGATTACTTATTAAGTGCCTTTAAAATGACTGGACAGACTGAACCGGAAGACCGGATCACTGAAGATCGGATGTAGACAAGCTGATGTTCGTTAAATCTGCGGAGGCTCAATGTACTCCCGTTGGTGTAGGAGGGATGGCAATTGAGATATCGCCCTCGTCATTGAGCATGGCTCGAGAGGTAAGGTGCGTCGACATTAGCCCTACTCTGGCTTTAGAGTGCAACGTCAATAAATATAACATTCACCCTGGTTCCACTGGGGAGCCTACGGTATAGTGGGGCTGTTACTTTCGTTTAAACCGAGTCAAAGTCCTCACGTTGGAGTGGATGTGGGTGAGATCTGCCAATTAGGTATATTCATCATTTGATCGTAGTTTACAATTACGAGGTCCGTCACCAATAAACCTCGATATTAATATTGTGACGCTTGAGAAAAATAATGGTAGCGTGATATTTATTAATTTAAATATTTGGTTTGTTTACGTCACAGCTACTTATTACAGATTATACATTGAAGTTATTAAAAGGTTGGTTAGTTCATTATAGTCCGAATTTTGTTGTTTATGAGGGAGGAGATTACATCTGTTCTGTTCGAAGGTTTCCAACGGACCTCTCTGCCCTCCCTAGGGTCTCGGAATGATAGAGGTCGCATCTTTATCCTTCAGTTACATCCGGCTCGTGGGCGGAATAGAGGGTTCTCACGATGTCAAAGGTTGCCGGGGCGATGATCAAATATAAGACCTTGCAATTTTTTAAGGGTGCACGTGTGCATAGGAACGCGTTATCCTATCCACAAAAAGAAGCCGACTTTTCAGCTGTGTGACGGAAAACGTTACAATATTCAATCAATCAGATCAGGTCTCTCATTTAATTGTCTTAAAATACACATTATAATAGGTACATTAAGTGTTGCACTTTAAGGATTATCATATTACCAATTATTGTTACGTCCGCAAAGTATAGTTTAGTTCCTGTCTAAGGTTGTCAGATGGCGCCCTTCTCTTCTAGCATAGAGCCAAGTCTTTGTTAGAACTTAGTTATTCTATTTAGATCAGTGTTTCTCAAACTGTGGGGCGCGCCCCCTGGAGGGGCGCGATATCCCTTCAAGGGGGGCGCGAGCATATCGAAAATAAAAGGTTAAAAAAATTAATTTACTGGAATGAAAAAAAACAAGATACTTTCTGATATAATAAAAAGCAAGATCTACATTGATATGATTTATATATATCATCTGGTGAAAAAAGGTCGTAAAATAAAGATTCTACTTTGAACGCTCATTAGCTTCTCCTTTGATCCTATAACTAAATAAAAAATATTTTGTTTGCTTTTGCTGCTGATATCTGATGAGATATTTTTATTACGTTTCTTTTAATCTAAAATATTACTTTTGCTGTCTTTCGAACTTAGTGGTATGTTATCTGCATCCCCTTTTTTAGGGAAGTTGTAAATTATATAATTCTGTTGCGCTTTTTTCACAATGTGAAAGAGTTTTATGATACATGGATAAGCATATTGTGTGAGCACTTTGAAGGATTAATTGGCCAAGATTTATTTTTATGAGTATACTGAAACATATAATACAAAAATCGTTAATTCTGTGTGTGTGGGGGGGAACTGTTTATTTGTTACCAATGACCTTGACAGATAATCCTCTGATATGACAGTCTTAATGGGAGCTAAAATGAATTGATAACATATCTCCTTTTTTGGGAGTGGCAAACGTTTTTTTAGAATCTTAGTGTACTTGTTTAGACCGAGTTCCCGGCACGATCACTTTTTTTCAAAAATATTTTCTTGAACATGCTTCATTTTCCCCTATGAATAACTTAGTGGTTTTTTTAATTGTGATGTTGGCACGACTGATTATGGTTTTATAAATGTAAATAGGCAGAATATAAAAAAATTGGGCATCTGTGATCTCTCTGAAGAGTAGGCTGATCAAACAAAGGGAAACACTTGCTGAAATAATGCATAATGTCATGTTAGCGAAAGTAAATTTGAGAAAAGCAATAAATATGAAACGAAGGAAAATTTTCAATAGCTACATTAAAACTTTGTATCAAGAAAATATGAAGCCATAAGTGTACCGCAAAATGCACTTCACCCTGTCAAAAGACACAAGCAAGAAAAAGTTCAACAGGATATTTATCGATCATCAACGGACGGTAAAATTAAAATAACGTGAACAAAATGAGGCAGTTTGCTTACCAAAATAACTTTTCATAATGTTAGCAAAAAGTGTCTGTGATTTGTGTCCTTTGTTAAGGTCACGTACATTTGGAACCTAATTTAGTTCAGTTTTATTGGATATTTTTCTCAATTTATATGAAAGACAAACAGAAAATCCTTGAAATAGGTAAGCATATTTTCTCTTAGTTAAATTATTCATTGAAATTGTGAATTTTTATCTTGTATATTGAAAATAATTATAAGAAAAAGAATTGGGGTGCATCACTCCCGCGACCATTAACATTTAGTATCGATTACACACCTGATACCGGGCTAAGACATTTTGAAGTTTTCTCGCTGAAACTATTAAAAATAACACAATTGTTATTCATTAGAATTTTATATTCTTTTTTTTATTACTTAACATTTATTTATGAAATGCTAATTCTACCGAGGGCTTAAAATTACAGTTCTAAATTTCAAAACCGTTTATAATATGAGTATTCATTTCAATAAATCATTTTACATTTTTGTATACATTGTCATGCACTTGGTTTTACTCTCCTTACAATTAAGCTATTATATCAAGAATAATATATTATCATTTTTAAAAAATAAACTCATGTTAGAGTGGGTACTTCAGCATTATAAGAACAAGTTTAATAATTATCAGTGACTTCCATGGAAGCTTGTCTTGCCAGAGCAAAGTTTTTCAAAGGAGGCTAAAATTAGAAAGTGACACTCAGAGTTATTTTTGATATTTGAAAACAGATCTATATTTTGTCTTCAAAATAGCCATCACTTGAAAATCGGATTCACAAGGTATGATGTTAATAAATTAAAAGTAAAAAAGAAACTTTTTAAAAACAAGCTTTTATTTAAATGCTCTAAAAAGAATAAAATAAACTTTTCTTTTAAAAATTTTTTTGCTATCAACTTATAAAATCGTTTTACACAATTTATGATATAAAAGCTTGTCGCGAGATTTACCTGTGTTGATAAACAAGCAAATTAAATAACTTGATCTGATTGATTTAAATTTTAAAATTTTTCAAACTAAGTAAAACGAGTACTTAAATCTCGCGACCAGCTTTTATATCATAAATTGTGTAACGATTTTTTATAAGTTGATAGCAAAAATATTTTAAAGAAAAGTTTATTTATTATTTTAAACATTTAAACTGATTTAAAAATTTTTACTTTTTAATTTATCCTATAACTAGCTGATATCTATATTTTTGTCTTCTAAAGCAGCCACCGCATTTTTACGCAATATGTTTCCAATTTAAAAAATTAGAGAAAAGAAAAATAACATAATAGTATCCTATTATGTAATTTTTTTTTTTGTTTAAAGTATATATACAAATTTATACTTGTGTTATTCATTTGTACGATTTATAATTAAGATCGTGTATTGTAGCTTATTGCATTCAGTTATTTATTAATGTATAAGGGGGGCGCGATAAAAATTGTGATTGAAAAGGGGGGCGCCAGTATTGAAAGTTTGAGAAGCACTGATTTAGATGCAATGGCGAGAGCGCATATGAATGCTCTCGAATGCTTCAAATTCCAATAGAGTTTGGATGATAAATAGTTTAGCTACGGTCCATACATTGATTATTTAGTAGTTTAATACACTTTTCAATTATTATTCATCTAAAATATAACACTTTTAAAAATTTTACAGAACGATTTTAAAGTATAAATTCTGATTTAATCCATATTGAATCCGAAATTTCCTGAATGAGGATACCAAATTTAAAAAAGAAATTCCCATTATTAAACTACAGCAAAAGGTTAACAAACTTTACGCATACCCTCTCAAACAAAATGAGTTTGGGATACGGATAATTATGCAGATTTATAAAAGGTCACAATATAATTCGGCGAATAAAAAAAAAGGCTTAAATCACATCCAAAGTAAGCATGAAGTTTTACTAAAAATCCTATCTATTAGCCAGTGATATTAAAATTGTTTGAGAATTCTCCGAAATAAGAAAAACGCTTAATGACTTAATCCTACTCCAAAGACTTTATCTGCATCCACTTTCCCAGAAATACGACGGAATCGAATTACCCGGTTCATCAAGATGTTCTCATATTTAAAAATTTGCCTCCATTAAGTTTTGCAAAATAAGACAACAAACGGACGGAAGGATAAAGTTATGATAAACAGATCCGAATTCTAATTTCCTCCGCGGGGAAAGAACGCCCGGGGAATATGTTTTTATCCCTTGCGAAAAGTTTGATGTTTTGACTTTACTGAGCTTTGGTTGATAAGGATGTCACGAAAAGTGAATTTTTCGATTTGATGCAGTAAACAACTGTATTGAGTTCGGAATGATGTTTGAAGATCATTAAATATAGCAATTTGCAGTGGCGTAACGGAGAACATTTGCCCCCTGCAAGAAGTCAGGTTTTAGGCCCCAAGTTGGAATTTACAAGGGGCGGCAGTCAGGCTTTGGGCTCAAATGTGGGGTTGCGGGGGTGTGCGCGCCCAGCGCCACTGGCAATTTGATACCAGAGATTGATAACTGAATTTTGTTAACGTCGCAATATACAACAACGCAGCGAGGGGCTATTGTGGAGACAGACCTCGGTACTAAACCTCGATCAATAACGCTCATCTGTAGAATTTCAAAATACCATTTTGTGTGTTAAGGGGTGCTTTATACGCCGGATTTACCGGTACAAGTTTTTTTTAAATGTATATTTATCAATATTATCTGTCTTTATAATTCAAAACAGAAGGACAATAATTTAAAAAAAGAATGATTAAGGTGGAAAAACTCACATTTCCAGAGACATTTGTTTATTCAAGATACCTTTTTCGAGCACTTATGCATAAACTACAATCCTTAAGCAAACTATTTTGTAAAGAATTTCAGGAATGTGTTGGATTTCGACCCTTATGAATTCCCCTTACCCCCACAGATACATGGTAACTTCGTCAAAATATGTTTTCAAGATTACAAAGTACCTTTAGAAGACGATTTTCAAAACAATCGATATTGCCTCAAAATAATAAATACATAGTGTAAACTCTCCCAAAACATGCCTACAAACGAGAAACATTATTTCAGAGCAAAGCTTTCAACTAAAACGGATTAATTTATTTTCGGAGGCTACCATTAAATTTTGAAAATTCATCCCCCACCCCTCTCCTCTATTTTAAAGTTGAAATATTTTTAGAGGTTAAAAACATGATTGAAATCTATAATCATAGCAAATGTAGTTTTGGAAGAACATTTCTGTTAAATAAATATTCATTTTCATCACGAACTTTCCACTTCATTCTAAGATGGACAACATCAATAAAAAAAAAAAGATCAAAATCTGAAATTATTCAACAACCCGACCGAAGAATTCCCTCTTCAAAACATAAGCAACTTATGTAAAATTCAATCGTAGCTATCGTTTGCATCTTCAACCCAACGATAAATAAGCAACATTCTTCCGTAAATCTGCCCTAATGTCTCAAAATCAGAATCCTCCCAATCAAACAGCGCCTGTACAACTCATACTTCATTAATTCGACCAAATTTGTACCAATAAATCTCTCTTTCTGTTCACTATTCGGCCAAAGACGTAGCCAGAAACCTTCGAATAATGAGAATTCCCAACAGCTTTCCTCTAAGTACTTATTCGAAAGGTCCTTCGACGGGATTTCGTGGTTCAATTTACAGATTCATTAATTGTAGCAGTCAATCCGAATAATTGGACCCTTTTCTCCTAAATTGATGTTTGCTGTTCGATTGAAAACTAATCCTTATTCTTCCATTTGGCATTGATTTGCTCGAAAATTGAAATTCGAAAAAATGGAACTACATTTTCATGTTTTGTCGAAAGGCTAGGCCTGGTGAGAGTAAAAGCCCAGATAGAATTTAAGTTTGGAACGATTAGTATTTCCCTTTCTGAATTCGATTCTGGTTCGCGATTTGAACACGCAAGTTCAAATACGTCCGGTCACCAAATTTATTTGGGTAATACAGAATCTTTTCCCAAAGGTTCGTGTTGTTCAATCCAAATGGATTTTTGCATATTTGTCTTCCACCCCTTTTTTTTATTAACAAATCACACCATGTAATACATAGAACAATAATTGCAAGAACAACAAACCCATAAATTCAGACGATAGGTTACATACAGCAATCGATTGAATAAAATAAATCATCGTTGCCACAGTGTCAAACGAAATAGTTAATTTTTTTATAACTGTCTGGATTTCCCACCGAATAGGAAGATGCGCTTAAAATTCCCTTTCGTAAATATTATCAAGAATCGTGGCACGAGTTGCCGATCAAAGGGCAACCTCAGTGCGAAACAATAGAACATAAATAAAAATTATTGGGGCAAAATAAGTAATGATATGGATTCCGTCCAGGACTTCTACAGCAATCTAGCATTATTTGATTTTACTGTGTTTGAATTGCGTATTTTTCTCGATCTGAAATCTTACAGCTGTTGGTTATGGTAATGTTTCAGTGGTTGCGGTATAACTGAGTTGTTATCATGTTCAGTGTGCTTCTGTCGAATCATAAGTTCGAAAAATCCGGTTGCAAATAACAAGTATATAAAAAATTAAGTCAATTCCTACTTAGATCAACAAAGAAAAATTTTATTTTAGCTACTTTTTATTAAATAGTTACAATTAATATAAATATTATACATGGGACAGAATCAAAAACATTAAGTGGTAATTCATTTTTATTAATTATTATTAAAGTATCGTATTGTCATCCAAGACAATCGTGTATATAAAATTTCAGTTCAACTGAATGCTTTAAAACGTGAAGAAAAATCTTTTAATTTTTTGACCCCCAAGTCGCTAAAAATAAAATCAACATGCTGTATCTGTAATTTTTAAATAATTAGTTTCAATCAATAAGTTTTAATTAATTAAAATTTAAAAATTATCGTATTTTCCCCAAACAATAGCGTACAGAAAATTTCACCCAAGTGAGGCGCTTTAAAATGTGAGAAAAAGCCTTTTCAAGATTTGACACAAGTCGCCAAAATATGCCAACGTAGTTTGTGTATTTGTAATTCTTTAAATAATTGGTTTCAATCAATTAATTTTATTAATTATAATTAAATTATTGTTTTTTGTCATCCAAAATAATCATGTATATAAATTCAGCTCAATGGAGCGCTTTAAAATATATTTTATTAACGATTGAAAATTCCATGAAGATAAATCAATATATATAGAGGTGTGGGGTAACAATAGAATTGAAAACCTCTTTCTAAAAAATGATGCACATTAAATTTATTACAGCTCAAAGTCCTCGTGTTGCGTGTTGTTAAAGGGGTGCCAACTCGGATATCAACTTGGTAATTTAGAATGGTCAAAATTACGGGGGCCCTGGCAGATATTTTCCTTGCGATGCTTCAGAGCAACGTTCAAAACAATCATTTGGTGGTAATGATTCGAAACAGTCGTCGCCAAATTTGGCTAGCATAAAAAACTTGGTTTATAATTTATAGGTCTTTTGTTTAACCAACGTTTAGTGCCTTAAATTGGGTTTTTCTTTTTGGTGTCAAAAGATTGTCCTTGTAGTAATAAATTTTTAAGGAAATTTGGAAAAAAATTTTTTTAAAAGGGAAAAAATTTAACCTTTAAAAAATAAAATTTTTTGAAAAAATGTTCTTAAAAAAAAATTTTTTAATAACTAGATTAGAGGCAACTAGAATTTTTGGTAAAACTTAATTTTTATCCGATTTTCCAAGAAAATTTTAGAAAAAGCCCTTTAAAATTTTTATTGTAATGCTTCAAAGTTTTTAAAAATTTATTGATTGACATCTGAGATATGAAAAATTTAAAAATTATTTTTCAAAAAAAATTTTTTTTTTAAAAAAAAAAGTTAATTAAAAAAAAATAAATTTTTTTCAAAATATTTCTATTTTTCTTACAAAACAGTAACATATTACAGTAAACTTATTTCATATCAGCTTTTCCATAAACTAAGGAAATAGAACAATTTAAAATGGGGCCATACAGTAAAAGTTTTAAAATTGTTTCAAAGGAACTGGTTTCCCTTTTTGAACGAAAAATAAATCACGCGTATACATTTAAACGCAGGAGAATTTTTTCGCAGACGATTTCTAAGAAAATTTCGGGAAGAACAAAAAAAGAATGAAAAAAAAAACGTTCCATGATTAAAGGAACAGGTACAATAATTTCTAAATGAAATACTTATTTTCCAGAAAAACCGCTTTTGATCTAATAATTGAGTTAATGGTTTTAATTCATTTTAAATTTTTTAAAACCTCTTTAAATTTAAAAAGTTAAAAATTTTGATTTAGCGAATTTTTTTCTAAATTTAGCATAATTTCCTTACATTTTGGTATTTATTAACAGTTATGAATTAAATTTAAAAAAAGAACAATCTACTTTTAAAATTTTATTTTAATGTATAAATAACATTATGAAAAATAAATAATCTTAATTAAAAATACAGGAGAAGAAAAAAAAAAAAAAGAAAAAGATTCAAAAAGGAAAAAAAAAATTTTAAAAAATGTCTTATGAAAATAAATTAATTTATTAAAATTCTAATTACCAAAAAATACAACTTATGATTATTCGAAATCCACGAATTTAAGATCAAACGGCACCAGTCATTCTGCACTTTACGTCGGAAACTCAAAGAAAAAATATTTTAATTACTTTACTGATAATTTAATAGATAATATGCTATTTAAAAGTCAATAAATCATTGCATAATTTTACTCTTAAAACCACTCATAAAAACTTAATACTTTCCTCATGGAGCCAAGTTTCAGAAGGAACAAGATAGTATTAGCATACCAGATTTCAACTTCTTTATTATTATTTTTTTTTTAAAATCATAAACGGCAGTCTACAGAATATTAAATTCACGGGAGAAAATAAACAAAAATAACTTATTTTCGTCAGATTAGTATAAAGTCGAATTTAAGGTTCTTAAGTATTCAACAGTAACTAGAGACTGGTTTCAGATGACCTATTTAAAAAACCATGCAGTAAGTCAAGTCCACGTTGAAAGGAAAAGTAAATGAATTGATGAACTTTTTTAATGAAGAAAAAACCAATCACCTGGTTATGAGTTCAAGGAATCACTGATTGATAAATAAGGATGTCACAATACTTATTAGTACATTGTATTATGCAGCCATCACCTCTCGAGAACTTCTCCTTTTTCCCTGTCTGTAGAGTAACTGTACAGGGAATTTTAAAATGCTATTTAAAGAAGGATGCGGGAAAGGGAAAATTAATGCATTAAAAGTGCATTTCGTTTAAAGGCTAGCTGTCAGTCACACATTTAAAAAGAAATATGAATCTTCAGGGACGTATACACACAAAACCTTTTTCTAGAACAGAAATTTATTACTACTTCATAGAAATGCTGAAATGCTTAGTAAAATACGAAGAGATAAATCTGAGTATTCAAAAAAGGAAAAAATGTTTTTAAACCAAGTCTTTAAAACAGCGTATGGAATGGACAAAAAAAATACCTAGAGATTTATGGATGGAGTTTATGATTGGGATTCCGCTGACCCAGCGTTTCTCAAACTGTTGGGCCCAAGAGGCTACGGACCGGTCAAGTTTGATAATTTTCCCCCGCAGCCCGCTGAGGGTGGGACACGTTGATTGTTTATATTTTACATTGTTTTGATTTACAATTTTAAATTAGTTACATTTAAATATGCCTTCAGAAAAAAAATAGAGTTGCAAAAAATGAATAAAAGTGATTTAACGTGGAATATAAATGATTCTCGTGGAAAGTCGTGCAAATCCGAGAGAGAAATGCACCACTTTAAATAAAATACAATAGTTTAATGTTCTTTGGGCATGGTGCACCATTTGATCCGCGGACCGGGGTTGCGGATCACTGGTCCCAGAGGGGCGTATACTCTTTCGAGGGAAGGAGATATTGAAAAGTCGAAAGCAAAAGATTTTAAAGTAATCAAACAAAATACATTTTTGACATGATAAACAATAAAATTCACATTTAACTGACATAATACATTTATTAATGTATCACACTGCACACAATGTTTTAATAGTTAATTTAACAATACTAAGTGAAGAACAAGTTTAATAATTACCAGTGCCCCAGGGCTTGTCAATACAAAATTATAACAAAAAAATAACACTGTCTTGAAAATTTTTTGACTTTTATAAATAACCTTTAACTGCCGATTAAAGGTTACGCGATTTCTCCCCAAATGCTCCGTTTTCGAGTAGGGCACATTTGATGTCTTGGGGGGGGTGGGGGGGAAATAAGGAAATCCTCTAATATAAGAAAATCCTTCGCAAACACTCCCAAGGTCCTTTTATTGCATTCCAAAGCCTTTGGAATAATTTTTTGGACAGCAGTCCCTCAGAAAGATCGACTTCGGAAAAACGTATATATACGTCCGGGGCATTTGCGCCCCAGTTGAGTGAACGTTATATATACGTCGGTGGCACTAAAGTTCAAAATCGTCGTAGCCTGTGAATCAAGGTATTGAATTCTCTCTCTCAATGCATTGTTATTTGTTTGGGGGGAGGGGGTTCAAAATTATGATTGAATATTGGATCGAAATATTAAAGACTGAGAAACACTTTGTTATTCCCTATTTCAGTTCTCATCCTCATTTGTCACCAAGTTGTCAATTTAATTTGTAATTGAAAACTCTATTCGGTTCCTTTTACAAATGCTCTTAGGAAAAAAATATTCTATAACTGTGATTTTAGTTAAAAAAACCGTTTTCCATAGGGATGACTTATTTTTATACAAATGTAACTACTTTCAACCCCTGATGTTGGTGTGAGGTTGAGTGGTGATCGTTAATCGAGAAATTAAGACAAGAGAGCAATTGCGACCGGAGTCGCGCGTCCTGAATTAATATTCGTCCCGTAGGAATCCACAGGAGTTGTGGAAGTAATAACATTGAAGCGACCGATCTTTCGGTTCAGAAAGATCGTCAACAAGGAAGTCCAACTAAAATCCGAGTGATTTTCAACACTCTAAGCCCAGATTAAGGTGTTAGGGTTTCAGTTTCTTCCAGGTTAACAAAGGGTGTATAGTTTCATCAAGCGTTTTAAAGTAGAATAAAAGTATCTATTTTAGATCATGTCTGCTTCCCGAACCTCTTACACCCGTGATCTTTGAGCCGAGACAAATTTACTGTTATAATTCAAACTCAGATTTCCCACGCAAACAAGCGTTCCAAGAGTATTTTCAACCTTTTCGCCGAATTAGGAGATCAAACTAAGATTCCCATAGAATAAAATTCACCAAAAATAAAATAAAAAAAAAAATTTATTACACGTAAAGAAAACGGCAAATAGGACAAAATTTGTATTTAATCACAGTTTTCTTCTTTTTTTTTCGAATATAATTCTTGTCTAAACATAAATTTCTATAAATTTTTATTTACGTATTATACCGTCGAAATTTGCAATACGAAAAAACGTCACCAATTTAAAAGTGTCCCAAATGTTGTCATCATCATTGTTAATTGTTTGAACGTGCGCAGTAATGGGTTTCACTATTGGATCACATCGCGGCATTAGGCGACATCTTTTGATTTGACGAAGTTGGGTCGACAATATAAAACGAAATATCGGAAGTTTAATTTTTTTTAAAAGGGGGGAGGGAGGAGATAAACTGTTTGTATAGAAATTACTAATTAAATAATTGCATATTTTTCTATGTCTGTGATAATGTAAAAAATCATGAAAAATCTAACCAATATTTGCTCAGGAAAATTTAACGTATTTAAAATTTAAATTTTAATCAACACGAAAGTACAAAAAAAGCAAAGTTTCACATTTCACAAAAATTAGGATTGTTAGGAAATAAATTAATTTTATGATAATATTTTTCTGGTAGCTGATGTAATTTTAATTTGAGTAAATAACTAAAAATTCACAGAAATTTCAGAAAACTTACTTTAAATTTCTTAAATGACACTTTTTTCAAATTAAAAAGCTATTTTAGATTTAATTTTCTAAAATGAGGTTTGGACACAATTTTTAAACTCAATAATTATCAAAAACAACTAAGCATGGCTGAAACAGTTTTCAATTGCACCTAAGAGGTCCGTACAAACTCTGTAAAAGAAGACACTTTATATTTTATTCACATTCTGCTTTACACAACCCTAGCAATTTCAAATTGAATTCTTTACGTCATTTTTAAAGCATCAAAATTTCATGACAACATGAAAGGAACTGGGAACACCGATTACGGGAACAAAAGAATCATGTCTGTAAAAAACTACGACACCATAAGGAGGGGAGAAATTTGGATTTATACTTCGCGATGGAGTGATCTATGAAACCAATAAAAACTTACATTTTAGATTTGAGAGTATCTTATTTTTCAAATACGAGTAGTTCTCGAACTAAAATGTAGAATAAATGTTTGAACATACAAAATTTTTTTTTATGTTATAAATAGAGGATAGTCCTAAACTTCAAAACGAAATTAGGGAAACAATGGTTTTCACTATCCGAAGTAATTTCTGAGGTTTTACATTAATTTTTTACAGATTGCTTCATTATTTCGGGAGTATTATTTTATGAACGTGGCTGTATTTAAATTTCAGAATGATTTTATAAGATTCAATCATTTGGAAAGTAATTATCAGTTAAAAACAATAAATGAGTACACTTTACAGTTATGTAACCCAATGGTGAACTCTTTGTGAAAAAGTAGAAGTGATAGTACACAGCAAGATGAACAACATTGTTACTAGATCGGGGTTTGAGGATTTTTATGCAATCAGTCTCAAAAGAGCAAGACAGTTTTTCAGGAGCGATGGAAATTGTTGTCGAAAAACAATCCCTAAAATAAGCAGCTATATTCGTAGAATAAATCTCAGAAGAAAACAACCCCTACTGCCTCAGACACAACTATTAGTGTCAAAAATATAAATATGAAAGATTATCCACAAGCACTGGCTCGTCCTACACAACAGGAAGTAATCACTGATCGCTGGTTGACTCCCTTTACGGTCAAATCAATCTTTGGGCCAAATAAATGGGCGTATTTATAGATAAAGGCACCCGGTAATAAAGATAGGTTTTTTCCGCTTGACGGGTCCCAGAAAACAGCTCTCTAATTGGTTGCCTGTACATGATGAAGATGGCTCTCACTGGCTACCCAGAGTGCTTTTTTAAACATTCCTACAGCGTGAATGACATTTATCTTCTTCAGTCTCTCCTTTTTCCCCCCACCCAAGTGAGTGAGTGAATATTAACGACGCACTGTTCAGCTACACGAGGGCTTTTGGCAACGGACCCCAATTTTAACCATGGTCAAGTGACGTGGACGACCCTGAGCTGGCCCCTTTCCCTTTCCTAACTACCACACCACACCAAGGGAGGACGTTTCAGCCTCGACAGATGTAACGTGCGTCGCTCCACACGGTGGGGTCTTTAGAGGTACTGGTTCAAATTTATGACATGCCTGCCATGATCCGATACCTTGACCACTGGGCTACCGCAGCCCCCCTTCCCCACCCAAAATCAATTTGAATAAGGAATATTTTTTTTTTCTTCAACCAGTGCGAGTTTTTAAACTTTATGTACTGTGATAAATATTGTTCATTTTGCTGTATATAATCCTTCCTATTTTGATTTAAGAAAGATATAAAGCACCAAATAGAAATTTTCAACAAAATATACTCACGGTTCTGTTAAATTTGGGGTAAAAATTATCCGTTCATGTTAAAGGATATCAAGACACAAGCTCCGGTTTCGCAGTATTCCTATCAAATCACACCTGAAAATAAAATAAAATTTATATAGCTGTTGCAAGTCAGTATTATATTTATTAATTTGCAATACCAAATAATTTTCATTATCAAAAGATCAAATAACCCTCAGCATCAAAAACACGTCTTTGCGTCATTGTATCCCATTCGAGTGAATTTCGAAACATGAGGGAAAAATAAACAATGAGAAGTAATGAAAAATGATAGGGACATGCTTCCCATGCTGATTTGAAAGCGAAATTACAGAGAGGTTTCTTTTTGTTAAATCCCCCACACCCGTCATAATTATATCTATTACAAATGACGTTTTAAAATATAACTTTCAGACAATAAGCGGTAGTGACTTTTAATGGGTTTTGAAATGTATTTAATCGAAAATTTAATGAATATATTAAGTAAAAATGGTTTTAAAGACTCATAGTCATGGTATATATAAAATAAGCGATATTTAATAAGTATTTAAAAAAAAACAAGTAATATAAAACAAATTTTAAGTCAATTCCTACTTAGGGTGAACAAAAAAAACATTTTATTTTAGTTACTTTTTTTTAAATAATTTCAATTTAAAATAAATATGTAGTATATGCAAAAATGAAACACAATATTAAGTGGCAAAATAGAAAGCGATTTTCCTTTCAATTTTCCATTCTATATAGGATGTTGGACTATTATTTTTGTTTGATTTTTTTCATTCATAAATCACATTCCAGAAATTAGGCCATCCCAGAAGAGTTCGAACCCAGGACTTGGATTAGGAGTCCAACCCCTATTATTGCGCTACGGGAAAAAAAGGG
>BMAV01018087.1:0-18720 GCA_019973955.1 Trichonephila inaurata madagascariensis | reverse complement strand
AGCGAAGGTGATTTTATATCTCCAGGCCGTAAGCAAAGAAGGCTCCAGTTTTACGTGATGGTCTTGAAATTCATTCCGCCCCAGCGTTTAAAGGTGTCCTACTAAGAATGTGACCGTAGTAGCCTAGTGGTCAAGGTAACGGACTGGTGGCTGACGTGCCATGAGTTCGAGCTCAGTACCGTTGAAGATCCACCGTGTAGGGGAGCGATGCACGTTAAATCTGTTGAGAGCTGAAACGTCCTCCCGTTGGTGTGGTGTGGTAGTTGGGAGAAAGGGGTGCCAGCTCAGGTGTCGTCCACGTCACTTGACCATGGGTCAAAATTACGTGGTCCGTCGCCAAAACCCTCGTGTAGCTAAACAGTTCGACGTTAATATTCACTCACTCACTCAGTCCTACTAAGAACACATGAAAGGGTAAACTCTGTTTTACATGAGTTTGTTTGCAATATACCTCAAATGAATATCTTAAAATGGTGACAAAAAAAATATTGAAGAGTTTGTTTTGCCAAAAAAGGGATCTAAAGAAGGGGTGGCCAACCCAAATGATCTCCCGGGCCACTTCAGAAAAACATTACAGTCCCGGGGCAGCAAATAAAAATATGTACCGTAAAATCCGGCGTATAACGCGCACCTATACTTTCAAGCGAAATTTTTTATTTCTTAGGTATATTTGCCGTATAACGCGCACCCCATTTTTACGAAGAAGTCTGAAGTATTAGTATACATTGCTCTAATGCTTTGAAGTCATTTATTCGAGATATTATCCCAATCTTTTGACAAAATAGTTTTCTTCTAGAACTACAGCTATATTTTAGTTCATAAGACAAGTCATTTCTTTTGAACAAACAGCATTTCGATACACGTAGAAGTAAAATTTTTCTACCCGCATCTCTTTTATTATTTTTAAAGCTATCGTTTTTATACCCGGCGTATAACGCGCACCCTTAAGTTTTGATCTTATTTTTTGTGTTAAAAGTGCGCGTTATACGCCGGATTTTACGGTATCTTTATATTAGATATAGATCTATTACACTCATTGGAGTGAACATTTAAAACCGATTGACGTATTATTATTGTTTTTTCTTGTATACAAACATATAAATAATGTAATTATATTGCAATGATCACACAAATAATGTTTAATCAGTGAGATATTTTTTTCTCAAATCGTTCTCTTAGTTTTTGCATGTCGATCTTAAGGCATGTATTTGCGCTTCGTAATTGATGTTGCAGGTTTTCATCCGTGAAGTTTGAGTGTGATTTATGTTTGATAAATTTCATTTTCGAAAAAAGAAGAAGATTCACAGCAACAAAAGCAACCTCATCAAATAGAAACACAATCGTGAGATTTAATTGTTTAAAAAAAATACATTTTTTGAAAACATAAGTATTGCGCAAAATAGTCGTATTTCGTAAAGTTGTAATGAATCTTGCAGGCCGCTAAGTCCTTTAAGGTGGGCTACATGCGGCCCCCGAGTCGCGGGTTGGCCACCTCTGATCTAAAATATCGCTGTTTTTAGAGCCCGATTACTTGGTTATTGATGCTGTCCTTAAGTCTGCATTTTGATCATTTGGTTCCCCTCAGGAGGCTCACCTTCTCTAGGTGGGTACGGGTGTCACAATCTCGAGGTACCCTAGTGATCTTTTCCTTTTCCCAAGGGGTTTACTATCTTTGGTAAACACGGGTGTCACGACCCCGGGGTACCCCAGTGATCCTTCTCTATTTTCGACCCTCCATCTTGTCATCCAATTTCTTCTTTTCCTGTCCAGACCACAGACCTATGAATGTTTGGCTCAGTATAGCCAAAACTGGCTCTTGCGCCATAAAACACCAAACTCAACTCAACTACACTTGACCATTTGGTTTTCCCGTAGTCCTAGTCAAGTGATCATGCTCATGAACTTCACAGAGACGCGAGTCCCGGTTCCATTTCAGACCATGGTGAGCAATAATAAAAATTTCGGCCAAGTTTTAATATTTTCATGGGGCATTATGTTAAAACTTAGAGTGGAGTGTTAATCAACGGCGCACTCGAAGCAACGCGAAGGCTGTTAGCTGCGAGCCCCGTCACTTTGAACCTCGGTCAAGTGACGAGGATGACACCTGAGTTTGCACTCCCTCTCTTATCTCTTCCACATCAAGTTGTTGTTACCAATGCCACCTGATCAGCAAAGGCCAGATCGAGGCCCACGAAATTCATCATGGCAAATGGCTAAGTGACGCCTGTCGTTAGCCGTAGCTTTGAGCACCATACAGGGATATGATTCCACCCCAATTTAGAGGGAGAACACTCTGGAAGTGGTCAGAGGCCTCCACCAACCTCACGAGGGGACTTGCGGCTCGACGGCTATTTAGAGTACCCCATGCCGCAAAGGCACTATGCATTTACAAACATCCAGTCTTCTCGGGATTCGAAAACCCCGTCCTACGGAACAGCAGTCAGCGTCGCTAACCACTATATCGGATGAGCGACTCCACATCACGTAAATATGTGGACTTTCAGCCACGACAGATTTAAAGTGCACCATCTTCTTCAGTGACATCAAGAAGCGATGACACTACCCATGAGTTCGTGACCACGACCACTATTCTACCGCTACCACTCTTAAAATTTAGTCGTTCTTATTTTATTTTGCTTTTACTTAATATTATGAGGTTAGTCACATATTTTTGGATGAAGTGGCCTAACGCACTGATTACACATTATATACAGATATATATTAATTGTTTTCGTTTTAAAATCTATATATTTTATGAGCTATTAGATTCATTTTTATATATTTAAATAAATTAACAAAAGTTTTATAAGTATAGATGGATTTAGTTAGCTAACACTGAAAAATGGATACTTTGACCTACACAATGTAAAAAATTGTTTCAAAAGTCAAAAGATTTGAAAAGAATACAAATTAAATAGTCGAAAATAAATTTGAAACTTTTCATGCGATAAAAAATAATTTATTCTGATTACTTTTTCATTTATTTGTTAGTAATTTTATCAGTAATTATAATTTAAATGTTTAAAAAAAAAAGATTTTCTATAAGTTTTAAGTACACACAATGTGTTCTGAGTAATAATAATAAGATTAATCAATCATTAAATTTTGTAAATTCTTAATCAAATATTTGCCGTATATTTTTTTCTGTTTTTCTTTTGAGACATATTTCATAAGAAAAACAATGAATTGTGATTCTGTCATTATGAAATTTATCCTGTTGCGAGAGGAAAAGCTATACATATTTCTTTATGATAAATTGAGACACATCGTAGTAAATTATATTTAAAATACAATAACGTGCTGATTTAAGCAGATTTTTAAGTATAACGAAACTATAATGTCTTCAAAATGTGAGAAAGTATTATAATTTTGTATGACGTATTTTATGAATGAGCAAACAGTGTAAATGATTTTTCCAAACGCAGTTGGAATATAACTAGCACTAATGTTGAATTAAGGAAATCAAGGTATCGAAAATAATACGATCCTTTTGAATTTTTAAGTAATTATTGTTTCAATAATTATAGAAATTTTTATTTTACACCCATTTAAAGTTCTTTTCTGTCTTTTTCTGTTAAATTATTTTTTAAAGAAACATCGTTCATATTCATTTTTTTCAGTTCTTAAGGTATCCGACTACGTTCGGAACCGTGATTTTAAAAAGGCGCATAAATGGATAATTTTCATGATATTTAGTGCCACTTAGATTAGAATACATGTATAAAATTGTTTTAAGGACACATTTTTTGACAAAAATAATCATTTAAATAAAATATTTTGGCAAAAAATTAACTTAGAATAACCTTTGTGTTCAAAATGTTCTCCTTTCGTGAAAAATGCTTCTCTTATAATAATATTTTGCCTGTATATAGCTCAGACCTCTGTACAGAGGCTTAACTATGATTTTTGAAAAATTCACATTAGTTTCAGAGTTACAACCATTTAACATATAATTATCAGTGTTTTTTTTAAAATTTCTCCCCTCTGTTGTCGTAAAACATTGATCAACCCACTTCTCTAAGTTATATATTTCAAAAATTCAAGTTGAACCTCTGTATAGAGAGGGCTGAGCTATATACAGGCAAAACATTATTATATATAATAGAAGCATTTTTCACATAAGGAGAACATTTTGAAAATGGGTCATTCTATGTTCACTTTTTGTCAAAATAGTGTACTTAAGTAATTTTTTATTGTAATACTATTCTTAAAACAATTTAATATACATTTTCTAATCTAAGTGACACTAAATATCATAAATATTATCTATTTATACGCTTTTTCAAAATCACGGTTCCGAACGTAGTCGGATGGATACCTTAAAGAACTTAATTTATATATTTACGTATATGTGTTTCTAGTAGATATTTTTTAAACACCTTACAGACTTAACGGTGATTACTACGTTCAGAGCCACATGATTTGTAAAATAACGTATAAATGGATATTTTTATAATATTAAATGTAAGTTGAATTAGAATAAACGCATAATAAATATAAATATAAACGCATATTACAATAAAAAATCACTTAAATATAATTTTTGGACCAAAAATGAAGAAAGAATGACATATTTTCGAAAACATTCTCCTTTTATAATAATTATATTTTGTCTATTCATAACTCGGATTTCTTGTACCAGGGCTGATCTGAAACTTTTGAAAAATTCACATTATTTATCAAATGAAATAATAACGGAATTTTCTTGTTGAAATTTCCGTTCTCTGATATAGTAAAATATGAATAAATCCACTTTTAAGTTACATATTTAAAAAGTTTAGTTCAACCTCGATATAGAAGTCTTCTATAGCTATGTATATACAAAATACTATTATCGAAGGGTTTTTCATAAAGGAGAATGCTTTGAAAATTTTAATTTTTTTTATTTTTTGTGCCAAATAAATTTCAATTATATTGGTTCTTATGGCAATAATATTCTTAAGACAATTTTACATTTATATTCTAATTCAACTGACCCTATATACTGTCGACTCTCGATAATTCGAAGTTGAAGGGAATTATCAAGAGCGTAGGAGAAAACTCCCAAAAATACACGAAGCTAAATTTTTTCTTTCCCATTTAAATTTGAAACTAAGTAATAAAATAGCAATTGTGTGTATGAATAAAATTATTTTAAAGTATTTTTAAAAAGTGCATATTATACAGTATAAATATTAACTACCTACCCACAGTGAACTGGACAATGGGAAAGGGCTGTACTCTCCTTTTGATGAAACTCAGAATCTCATTGCTCGGATTTATTGCGATCTAATAAAACCATTTCAAGATTAATGACTAACATAAAATGTGTTAAATGAGAGAAATACTTGAAATGTCTAGAAATACTTTTTAAAAGAGAAGAAAAAAATTGAATCACAAGAGAAAAAGTTCGTTATATGAAAATGCACTTCGTTATTGGGAGGTTATTTTGCTAAGAAAATCGTGAAATGTTCTTGGATTCAGGAAAGAGTTCGCTATATAGAAAAGTTCGTAATGTGGAGGTCCAACTGTAATATATGCATAATTATCCTTGATGTAAACAGTGGATTATTTGAAATGGGGCGTTACAGAGCTGCTATATTTAAAAAATTGAATTACTTGACATGAATTTAGTGATTTAGAGCCTAAGTCAGCATGGCACCATAATTTCCCTATTTACCATACCAAGTATGTATTGTGTAAATTAAATTTTAACGTGAGTATAGAAGATCGTGTTATTCAATGAAATAATCTAATTGGAGTTTTACTCAAATATGGCTGACTACGAAACTTGTGAGACTTTAACTCTCGGTGAAAGAGAGGCACAAAATTTATATTTTGTCTAGATTTTATTATATTTATAAAAATACAATGTAAGGAGAAATAATATCTGACTCAAATCCTAATACCTTTTCAAAAAAGTATGTATGTGGGCTGAATCTTTGAAATATTTCAAGAACAAGTAATATAAATTTTATATTTTTTTTAAGTCAATTCCTACTTAGGTCAAAACAAAGAAATATTTTATTTTAGTTTTACTTTTTATTAAATAATTACAATTATAATATAAATATGCATATACATGACAAAACCACAAAATTAAGTGATAAAATAGAAAGTGATTTTCCATTTTCCTTTCTATGTAGGGTATTGAACTATTTTTTTGTTTGCTTGTTACTATTAATTCATTAATTAAATTTAAATATTCCTTTTAAATGGTATAGTAAAAAGAAGCCACATCTCAGAATCCTATCATCCCTGGTGGATTGGAATGAATGACCCTTTTGGATTTAGAAACTAACGAGCTATCCTTAAGAAGCGTTGCTAGGTACAATTCTGGAATGATTATCCTTTCATGAATGTGGTGCCTTAATTACTACCTTTTATTACTGTTTATTCATTAATGAAATAGAATAAATGAATTATATAATATTTGAAAAAACTGTATTACCATCAACATCAAGTGTCATCCACTAGAAGTTTAAAAAATGTATTTGAACTTGAGTGGATGAATAAAAAGTATTTTAATAACGACTGAAAATTTGTACAAGATATATATATATATATTCTTGCAGTTGTTAGTTATTCCCATATTCTAATATTAGATAAAATTACTTATTATTATTTTTATTCCTATATTTATCGAAGTGTTACAAAGTATGCTTATAATTTGCAACTTTTTATTAATTTATTTCCATTCTTTTATAATTTTACAAGCGCTACATTCCCAGCTTATATTCACATGATTTAAATCTGCATTAGGGTCTTAGAATCTGGTATAACTATTTATTGCACTCAGATTTAGCGCGCATGAGCTTCTAGTACTTTTATGCACTCTTTAGGTAAGCTTACTCCTATCTCTTGTAATGGATTTGCTATATTCCTATCCATTACTGATATAGGTTGTTGCTCAGCATTATTTATATAAAGGGGGAAGGTTGGCTGGCCAAAACATGTTCAACTCCTACTTTATATAAATTATTTTATATATTAGCTGTCCTAAGTCAGCAAATGTTGGCAATATTCGCAGCATCTATTTCCTTTTATAATTTTTAACTGATTACTCATATGTCCCTTCTTAATAAAAGTGGATTTTCCTACTGTCTAAGTGTAAGGTTTTTCTGGAATGCGGATTGTTGGATGTTATCTCTGTTTGTGAGGAATAAGACTCACATATATATATATATATAGTAATATAAAATAAAAAGTAGTTTACCTTAGAACCTACAGTGCTAAAGTATAAAGAAACTAAATTCACCAGACACAGCAAATATAGATATAAAAAGTCTCGGACAAAAACTGAGACCTATTATTATGATTCTAAAGCTTCGTCGCTGGTTATATATATATATATATATGGAGCATATATATATATAGGAGAGAGTGAATTCACAGAGAGGAAAAGGAAAAATACACTGTAAGAAAGTAATATCAGACTAAATCTCCTCAATAATCTACCTGCCTTTTCCAATATATATATATATATAAGGGTATATATATATATATATGTGTGTGTGTGCATGTATGGAATTCGGAAATACGTTAAGAAAAAAATAAATACAGAGGCTTCTTGTAAAATAATACTCCCTTGTCCTTACTTGTTTTTCCGCCAAATAAATTTTAAAATAGATTTTGAAATTAACACACACCTTGAGTCTCTTTCGAGGAAATAATATTTTACTATTATGTCAAAAGATTTTTCTTTATCACAGTGAGCCTATTTATAACTCTTCCCCTGCTTCTTCCTTTTGGTGCAGTGCTGGAAACAAAAAGTCACTCAGTGACATTTAGCAAACAATTTAGCAACCTGTCTGTCCGTAGAAGCCCAGCTTCTGTTTACTGATAGGTGTGGTGGCTCTTTCTGATTTAGGGACTGCTTTTTTGTCGATGTGTAATTTGACCTTTGATTACGTGAGTAGACTACCTCGACGTAGCTTCTTACTACCAGTCGACTTTCTTAACGTGAGAGGAAAAACTAGAAGCTCATGCATGTGCTCCTCTTGCCCTCCGGCCTTCGCTATATGAGTGAGCAAATAAGAAGTAAATCTCTTTCTCCGCCCGGCTGTAGGCGCGCTGCAAAACGCAGTAAAGACCTGTAACTGGATTTTGACGATCGTTGTTCTGCAAAGACGAGTTTGTTCAATGGCTCTGACTTATGTTACACTCTATACTTTACGCTGTGTGTAGAGAAATCTTCAAGTGATGCACTACCTACCGCTTTAGAGCTGTACGGGTGCATGATTGATGATGAACTTCTAAGAGTATTATTTCAAAACCAATGAGTCTGCCCGTTCCAAGCCTTGAAGCCTGGCAAGAGGGAGTGGAAAGGGAAGATAATGGTACGACATAGGTGGCTAAAGCTTATATGCGCCTAGAGGGGGGTAAGAAATACCCATTAAGCATCATAAGCATATGGTGGTGTTTTGCATGGGGAAGTGATTTTACATTCCAGGCTTAAGTGCTAAAGTTAGTTCCAGTTTCATGAGGTGGCTTCCTGAAATGCATTCCGGCCCCAGCGTTTAAAGGTATCCCATTATGAATGCGGACTGCAGTAGCCTCTGTAGTCAAGATAAGTATGCGGTGGCTGGCGTGTCTGAGTCTGAGCTCAGTACCGCTGGAAGATCCACTGCGTAGGAGCTGGATGCACGTTAAATCTGTTGAGCTTCGGGAAACGTCCTCCTGCTGGGTGCGGTGTGGTAGCTGGGAGAAGGGATTGTAGTTCAGGTGTCGTCCACGCTCACTTGACTATGGATCAAAATCACGGGACTGTCGCTAAAACTATCAGAAGCTAAACAGTGATGTTAGTGTCTACCTACCTACCTAATCCTACTAAGAATACATGAAAGGGTAAACTCTGTTTCCTTTTATATGAGTATGTTTGGTAATGTGTACCTCAAATCGAGTATCCAAATGGGGAAAAATATTGAAGAGTTTGTTTCTGCCAAAAAGGGGATTCAGAAGAAGGGGTACAACCTAAAATGACTCCCAAGCCACTCTGGAAAATATTATAATCCCAAGGAGCAGCAAAATAAAAAATATGTACTCAGTGTAAAATCCAGCGTGTATAACGCGCAACTCCATACTTCTGGGTTTCAAATTTTTTTATTTTTTAGGTATATTTCATGTGTATAACGCGCCTCTACTTCATTTCTTTTGCGAAGAAGTCTGGGGCGTATTAGTATACACTAGTGCTTCCTCAAACTTCTACCACTGGCGCCCTCTTTCAATCATAACTTTTATCAAGTGTCCTCTTATACATATTAATAAATTACTGAATGCAATAATAATGCACTCTTTGACGTGCCAAAGCCATGCATTGACGATCTAATGAAGCTGTACAAATTAATAAATACATTAAATTTTGTATATAAAAAAGTAAGTACTTTTAAGCCAAAAAAAAATTACATTAGGATAATTATTATGTTATTTTTCCTTTCTCTATATATAATTCCTTTTAAATTGGAAATATATTTGCAAAATGCGGTGGCTGCTTAAAAAGATGTGCCTATAGATAATTTCAGCTAAATATAGAAAAAGAACCTAGAGGGTCAATTTCTAAAAACTGAAAAACTTCTGCTCTGCAAGACAAACCCATGGAAGTCGTGTAATAATTTGGCTTAAACTTGTTCTTAATCTTAGTATTACTAATAAGATAAGTATTAAATTTTTTATATATGTTACTCTTAAGTGTTTATATATTTTAAGCAAATTACATCCTTTAAGTAATAGGTTGGAGTGTTATTTTTCTTCCTTCGAATTCCTTTTAAATGAAACAGGATTGAGAAATAATGTTTCTGAAATTTAAAGATTTATTTCCTTCAAGATCCATTTCTAAAAGTACAAATGCCATTATAAAAAATAAATTAATCTATGTTGCTCTTATCATATCCACAGATCTGTACTCCCGCGGAATCGCTCATGTGAGTCCAGGGTAACTCTAACAGGACGTCTGCATAAAATATGTAAAAATGTTGTACCTCGTACAATTTAGTTAGTCTCTATTGAACTGATTAGGCTACTGAATCTCTTGAATGTGGCATTCTTATAATTCATGCGTTAATTGTAATTCATTGTATTATGACATGGTAAGTGGATTACAAAACAAAATCATAGATATATTTTTTAAATCACAGCGAGTATCTTGATGATAATAAGCATCAACAAGTACATAGATGAGGCAAATTGATAGGCAAGTTATGAATGGGTTAGGGATCCCATTTCAAAAATACTTCAGGAGGGCTTCTCCTAACCGCCGAAAAGAGAGATCTCTATAGATTTCACATCCAATGACGAAATTAAAGGCAATTTTGTGTAATAAATCACTCTTTTGAATTCTGGATAGAGGTGGATGCTGAATCTTCTGCACTGAAAAACAAAGTGCTTTTACTCTCTGTATACCATTACCACTTTTAACATCAAGCACCTTTGTGAATCCGGATCTTCTGCGATGGCTACTTAAAGATAAAATATAGATTTGAGCAAAATATCAAAAAATAACCTTGAGTGTCAATTTCTAATTTTTAGCCTTCCTTGAAAACTTTGCCTCGGGTAAGACAAGCTTCCATGGAAGCCGTACTCTCGATGATTATTAAAACCTTGTTCTTATATCATGGGAAGTAATTCCTCTCTTATATAACACGAGTTTATTTTTAAAAATGATAATATATTATTCTTGATATAATAGCTTAATTCGTAAGTGAGAGTAAAACCAAGTACAGTTTGAGGAATGTATATAAAAATGTAAATTGATTTTATTGAAATGAATTACCTATATTATAAATGGTTTTGAAGAATGTAATTTTAAGCCTCGCAGAATTAGCTTTCCTTTAGAACAAATGTTAAATAATAAAAAAAGAATATAAAAATTCTAAATGAATAATAATTGTGTTATTTTTATTATTTATAGCAGAGAGTGCTTCCGGGATCAGGTGTGTACCTTGATAATTAATGTTACTTGTCAGTGGGAGTGAAGTAATCTCAATTTTTTATAATTATTTTCACATACATAAAAATCATAAATTTCTAAAGTGACAATTTAACTAAGAGAAAATATACTTACTCTATTTCAAGGATTTTTCTGTCTTCATAATTTGAGCAAATATCCAACAAAACTGAACTAAATTGTTCCAAATGGGCGACTCTAATTGAAGCGACACAAATCGTTGTGATACACTTTTTAAGCACATTACTTACAGGAAAGTATTAGCAAGCAAAACTGCCGCATTTTGTCTACAAGTATTGTAATTCTTTTAATGTCCTTTGATGATCGACAAATATCCTGTTGAACTTTTCTTGCTTGTGTTCCTTTTGATAGTGGAAGTGCATTTGCGGGTATACCTCTATGGCTCTACATTTCTTGATAACATTCCTGCAATGTAGCTATTGTACCCCTTTCCTTCTGTTTCATGTTTTTCTATTGTTTTCCTCAAATCTCTATTTCGCTACTGCTGATTAATATGCATTTATTTCAGCAAATGTTTCCCTTGTTTGATCAGGGCTCTTAACTCCTTCTAGAGAGAGATCACAGGATGCCTAATCTTTTAGTATTTGCCTTTACATTTATAAACTATAATCAGTCGTACAACATCAAGCAATTAAAAACCAATTTTGCTATCTTATAGGGAAAATGAAGCATGTCTAAGAAAATATTTTTGAAAAATAAAGTGGTCGTGCCGGGAACTCAATATTCAAACAAAGTACCTTAAGATTCTAAGAGAAAACGTTTGCCACCCTAAAAAAGGGAGATATAAGCATTAAATCTAATTTTAGGCCCCATTAAGACTCAAGCCAGTATTAGAGGATTCTCTGTCATACATTGGCAAATAAATAAATAGTTTCCTAGAATTAATGATTTTGTATTATATGTTTCCAGTATACTCATAAAAAATAAATCTTGGTCAATTAATCCTTCAAAGTGCTTCAATATGCTTATCCATGTATCATAAAAACTTTCTACATTTGTGAAAAAAAAAACGCAACAGGAATTATATAATTTCATAACTTCCCCTA
Organism: Trichonephila inaurata madagascariensis; assembly: GCA_019973955.1. Taxonomy (NCBI): domain Eukaryota; kingdom Metazoa; phylum Arthropoda; class Arachnida; order Araneae; family Nephilidae; genus Trichonephila; species Trichonephila inaurata. The sequence continues at coordinate 6,732 of BMAV01018087.1, read as the reverse complement.
AAAAAGGGATGCAGTAAATCTATACTCTAGTAAGTTTGAAAGGTTTTCAGCAAAAGTAATATTTTAGATTGAAAAGAAACGTAATAAAAATCTTCCTTAATGTAGGATTTCATAAGTGTGCAAACAAAAATATTTTTTTATTTAGCTAGTATAGATCAAAGATAGCTAATGAGCGTCTAAAGTAGAATCTTTATCTTTTATGACCTTTTCACTAGATGATATATATATAACTAAGTATCAATGTAAATCTGTATTTTTTTATTATATCAGAAAAATATTTTTTCTTATTCCAGTAAATTAATTTTTAACCTTTTATTTCGATATGCTCAAGTTCCCAGGCGCAGCCCCTATAGCTCTGAGAAAACACTGGTATTACTGGCTCCATAAATGCTTCTTAAAGTCATTTATCTGAGATAATCCCAATCTTTGACAAAAATAGTTTTCTCTTCTAGAACTACAGCTATATTTTAGTCTATAAGACAAGCTAGCTCTTTGAATAAATAGTATTCCTTGATACATGTAGAAGTAAAATTTTTTACCCATCTCTTTATTATTTTAAAGCTTACTGTTTTATAATTCGCATATGACGCAAATTCCCTTTTAAATCTTTGATCTTATTTTGTGTTAAAACTGGCGCTAAGTACGATTACCTTATTGCATCTCTTTATATTAGATATATAGATTCATTAAGTAATTCCATTGGAGGAACATTTTAAACTTGATTGACGTATTATTATTGTTTTCATTGTGTTTTTTTTTATACAAACATATGGATAATATAATATTGTAAAACAATGATTGCTATATCGAATAATGTTTAATCAGTGGTACATTTTTCCTCAAATCTCTTAGTTTTTATAATATGTCGATCTTAAGGCATGTATTTGCATTTCTGTAAATTGATGCTGTGGCTCATCCGTGAAGTTTGAGTGTGGATTTATATGTTTGATAAATTTACTCGAAAAAAAGAAAGATTCACAGCAGCAGAAGATAAATTCTTAATAAAATAGAAATACAATTGTGAGATTTCATTGTTAAAAAAAATACATATCTTTTTGAAAATATAAGTATTGAGCAAAAAGAGCTGTATTCTCGCAAAGCTGTAAATGAATCTGCGGCCGCTAAGCCATTTGTTGTATTACATGCGGCCCCTCGAGTCGCGGTTACTAAATCTCTGATCTAAAATATCGCTGTTTCTTAGAGCCTGGATTACTTGGGCTATTGATGCTGTCCTTAAGTCCGTATTTTGACCTTATCTAGTTTTTCCTAAAACTTAGTCATGATTTCAAGTGCTCATGAACTTCAAGCAGAGATGAATCCCGGTTCCATTTCAGACTCACATGGTGAGCAATAATGAAAATTCTTATTGTTTCTACATTTCTCAAGGGGTATGAAATATTAAATTATGTTAAAATTTAGAGTGGAGTGTTAATCAACGTCGCACTCGAAGCAAATAATGAAGGCTAAGTAGCTGCGAGCTCCTAGTCACGGAACTCCGGCTGGCGGGATGAGGATGATACCTTGAGTTTGCACTCCTCTTATCTCTTCCATACCGGGTTGTTGTTACCAATGCCACCTGATCAGCAGGCTGGGATCGAGGCCTACTGAAATCTACCAGCGGCAAAATGGCTAAGTGACGCCTGTCGTTAGCCAGCTTTGATAATTCATAAGCAGGTGACAGTAATGATTTGACTCTGGGATTCCACCCAATTTAGAGGAGAATATCCTAGCGGGCCGAGGCCTCCCCACTCAACTCCATGAGGGGACTCTCCCAAGTGGCTGGATGGCTATTTTAGAGTACCCCTACGCCGCAAAGGCAGTATACATTTATAAACATCACCGTCTCTCCGATTCGAACCTAGTCCCCATGGCATATGTGCCAGTGTCGCTAACTATCACTATACTGGATGAGCGATCACATCATGTAAAATTATGTGGACTTCTCGTCCAGGATAGACGAAAGTGCACCATCTCTTTAGTGATGACCAAGAAGGAACCTGCTGCTCTGATAATACCTACCCATGAGTTCGACTAAGGACTACTTCAGGGCTAATGCGCAAATCCACTTCTTAAAATTCGTTGCTCCTTATTTTATTTTATATTACTTAATATTATGAGGTTAGTCAAGTATATCTTTGGAGGAAGTGGCCTTAAATGCGCTGATTTTGTATATTATATACTAGATATATATTAATTGTTTCTGTTTTAAAAATATATATATTTAAGGACCTATTAGATTCATTTTCTATGGCATTTGAATAAATTCAAATAAAAGTTTGAGGTATAGATGGATTCTATAATTAGCTAATACTGAAAAATGGATACTTTGACGCATACAATGAAAATTGCTCCAAAAAGTCAAAAAAGAAAAGAATACAAATTAAATAATTGAAAATAAATTTTGAAACTTTCGCACCCTGCGTTCCGAATGGCCTTCTTCACCATTCGCCGCAAATCTACCCAGCAACTGTTCTGCCGGCAAAATGATTCCTCATGTGGGCAAATGTTCCAAGTACACTGCCAAATCATTAAATTTTGCAAAATCTTAATCAAATATTTGCTGTATATTTTTCTTTTGAGATATATTTCATAATGAAGCAATAAATGAATTGTATTGTGATTCTGTCATTAAGGAATTTAACCTGCTGTGACAGGGAAAAACTGTCTATATTTCTTTATGAAGCAATTGAGTACGCTACCGCAGTAAAATTATATTTAAAATACAATAATGCGTTGTTCTAAGTAGATTTTATATACCGAACTATACGTTCTAAAATGTGAGGAAAGTATTATAATTTTAGGAGAATTTTATGCATGAGTAAATAGTGTAGCCGATTTTTCCAAACGCAGTTGGAATTATAACTAACACTAATGTTGAATTAAGAAAATCAAGGCATCGAAAAATAGTACGAGAGAGGACCGTTTGACTTTAAGTAAATTATTGCTCTGGCTAATTGCTTTAAATTTTTATTTCCATAAGTACCCATTTGTGCTCTTTTCTGTCTCTATTAAAATTATTTTTTAAAGAAACAAGTCGTCTATATTGTTAATTTTTTTTTTCTACCTTTTAAGGTATCCGATCATGCTAGGGAGCTTTTGATTTTAAAAAATATGTCGTATAATTTTCGTGGAGGGATTATGCCATGTATAAAATTATACCCCTTAAGGTACATTCTTTGAAGAAAAATAATCATTTAAATAAAAAATATCTTTTACAAAATTAACTTAGGAATAAACCTTTTAAAAATGTTCTCCCTTTGTGAAAAATGCTCTATTATACATTATTCTTTACCTTTTGTATATAGCCTAGACCTCTGTATAGAGGGGCTCCAATCTATGATTTTAAAATCCTAGCCATTTTCTTAGAGTTACAAACTCTAATAGCCAATAATTTTTATCGTATGTTTTTTCTTAAAATTTCCTCTGTTGTTTAAAAAACATGGATAAACTCTTACTTCTCTAAGTTAGCGCTCTTAAACTTCTAGTTGAGCCTCTGTGTTGAGAGGTCTGAGCTTATATAAAAGGCATATATTACATAATAGAAGCATTTTTCATATATGAGAATATTTTGAAAACAGGTCATATTCTACGTCTTTTGTCAAAAATATTGTAATTTAAATATAATTTTATTGTAATACTATTCTTAAATAATTTTATATACATTTCTAATCTAAGTGATAATTAAATATCATAAAATATTATTCATTCTATATTGCTTTGTAATCACGACCTGAAACGTAATGGATACCTTTAAAGAACTTAATTTATAAAATGTAGATATATTTCATAATAATCTTTACAGGACTTACGGTGATTACTTTCTTTGCCGTCTAGAGCCGTGATTTGTAAAAAAGCGCGTATAAATGGATTTTCTTTTTTTTATATATTAAATGTCAGTTGAATTAGAATATACGCCTAAGATAGCTTTAAGGATATTATTGCAATAAAAAATCACTTAAATACAATTTTTGGACCAAAAATGAAGGTAAAATGACATATTTTCTCGAAACATTCTCCTTTTATAATAATTATATTTTGTCTATTCATAACTCAGATTTCTTATACCGAGTTTATCTAAAATTTTTGAAAAATTCACATTATTTTTCAATCAAAATAATAACGGATGTTTCTTCTTGAATTTTCTCTTCTCTGATGTAGTAAAATATGAATAAACCCACTTTTAAGTTACATATTTAAAAGGTTTATATATATATAGTCTAACCTGATATATATATAAGTTCTCTAGTCTTGTATACACAAAATATTATTATTATCGGAGAGTTTTTCTTAAAAGGAGAATGCTTTGAAAATATGTCATTTTCTCTTCATTTTTTGTGCCAAATAAATTTCATTTATGTAGGTTCTATAAGTGGGCTACTATTATAAAATAATTTTACATCTATATTCTAATCTAATCTGATATTATATATATGCTATATATACCTGTATTTGTGTGGGAAACATTAACTCTGTATGCTGTGCCTGTTAAGTAAGTTTTATCTCTAGATTTTATTACACTGGATTTTAACTCTATACTAACAAGTATCTGTAGTCTATTACATTTTATCGTTATATATTAATATATTGTGTATTTACTTGAAATTTACATTTCATTAATATTTCCCCCCCTTCCCCTATGGCCCAGTGTATAGGCAAAAGGGTAAAAGTTGATGGGCACAAAACTTTTTTAAACCTAATATTGGACTAAGGTAAAAGGTTTTATTTCCCCTGTGGCTAATATTTTTTCAAAGTATAACCTGCCTTGACTGATTTATAAAAATAAAAAAAAAAGGGTAAATGAATTATATATATATATCAGGGCCAAAAGGGGGTCCTGGGTGGGATTCCAAAACCCTTGATTTTTAATTGATTATAATTCTAAGTACATAATACGAAAAATTTAATTAAATATTTTTATTAATGATTAAGTTTTTTAATTAACCAATTATTTATTCAATAATTAGTTTTTACTGTGTTTTTTTTCCCTGAAAATCAAAAAATCAAAAACAGCATGATACAAGAATAGTGAACTTTCAACCCCGGACCCCGAAAAATTCCTGTGTAGCTACTAATATATATATATATATTCTTTTCCCTTTTTTTAAAATCGGTTTCCCGAACGTAGTTCCTACAAAAGTCCCCTTAAAAAAAAAATTTAAAACTTTCGGTAAAAATCACTATAAAACTGAAATTTCAACAAAAACATTGAGAAATATCGAATTCAACAGAACAAGTGAAAAAGTAATAACAACAAAAAAAAAAAAAATCGGCTTATACGTTTTTCCCTTTATATAAATTTAAAAAAATACGTTCTCTTGCAATAAAGACTTATATACTAATTGTATGGGATCCATACATCAACTTAAGGAAACGCAACTCTTTCCCATTCCCACATTCCAAAAAACAAAGAACAAGCCTTTTTTCCTCCAGGAGTGGCCGATGGAAGCCTCAACGCGTTTTTGATCACCAAACGCAATTAAATTTAGCCCCCCTGCCGAAAGGCGTTGTGGGAACTCCACACCGCGACCCTACCTGAAGAAGGGTGTCCACCAGCAAGCTTCCCCAGAGAAGTTGCTGCTGCAAAACATTAAACAGGAAGGAACGGACTGTTATGGGGAGGGGGAGAAAAACCCTTCTTCCACCCTCCCAAGAGAACTGTCGGTTGTAACGGGACACGGATTGCCCCGCGGACAAACTCACCTGAGAGAAGAGGGAAAAGTTGGATCTGAAGTCGTTTCGTTTAGCTTTTTAGTGTCTCGTTTAGTTGTTTTGCTTCTTTATCTGGGCTCGTGTCTTTGGGAATGGCGATAGCGGGTGGGACAGAGACGATATCCTTGGCTCTCACACACGGGGCGATGGTATAATGGATGGGAGATTGGTAACTGTGTGTGACCGAGTAATTGTAAGTTGTGTGAATGATGTAATGTGTAGGCAGGTATAGGGGTATGTGGAAGGTCAAGGTTGTCCTGTTGTAATATGAATAAGTACATGTGATTATATTGTTTCCGTTGATAATTTGATTTGAAGGCTTGCATATAGCTCATGCTTATTTCTTATTTTTAACCCTTTATCTACCGCATTATGATTAACTGTATTATTTTTTTATGCAATATATTTTTTTTAATCGCTACATTGAAAGTTAAGGGATATACATAAACAAAATACTCAACTTTGGGAAATTTAATCCGTTAGATCTAATTAATTAATTAAAGATATTCAACTGTAAAATTAATTTAAAACTCTGTTCCAAAATAAATAGTCAAACACTTAAATCTTTAATAACATACAAAAAAATAAAAAATAAAAAACTTATTTTTGACTTTAACCATTTTCGGAACAAAAAAGACAATTTTTAAAAACCGATCAAAAATTTATCTGCAAACGCAAAATTCCTTTGTAAAACTATTTGCCTTTCCGCTGAAATACTCATATAGAGCCCGTGATGCCATTGTTTGGAAGAGTGGTTTAAAAAAAATTCCTGCTGGTATCGTCAGCGTACCTTTGTCATTCTTTAATTTTAAAGGGTGGTACTTTAAAAACCTCATAGATAAAGGGTTAACTTAATACTTAATAAGGATATTGCTTTCTGAGCAGTTTTCTGAAGTTAAGTTCCGCTATATATCATTCGAAAATCAAAATAATATCATGCAGTTTTTATATTTGTATCAGAAAGTTGTTAATGCATCAGACTAAATTCGGAGAGAAATTTTTCTAGTATAGATTTTCAGATGA
>BMAV01018086.1:0-132876 GCA_019973955.1 Trichonephila inaurata madagascariensis | reverse complement strand
TTTTTTAAAAATAAAATGTTTATCCCTCATTTGTAGATAACTATATTACTAACAAAAATATTGGTCATAGTTCATTTGTTTTGTATAAGAGAATTCACTTGATACTTGAATTGTCGACAATAATCTTGTTGTTTAGAACATCATTCACACGATAGAGAAGATTAAGATCTCAATTTCCTAAACACCTCCACGCGGGTACTTAAAAGCCCATTTAGATTTATCATGCTGTAGCTAGTATTATTTCACGTGGTACATTTTGCTAAAATCGAAATGAATTTGTTAATTACAACCAGAAAATATTACCTGGGAATGTTGCAAATTCCTTAAAGAAAACTCTTGTTTCCTATTTTAATTAATTATTCTTCGATAATATTTGGAAATTTAAGAAAATGATTGAATGTGAATCAAAGTGAATGTGGTCCGTCACCAAGAGATCTTCCATCTTGTTTTATAGTTCGTTATTAATAATCACTCACTCTCTCTCACTCGAGTTATGTATTTCCTACTAAAATATTCTTTGACAATTAGATTCAGTGGCGTAACGTACACCTTCGTAACCCCCGCATCTCGGAGGGGGGGGCAAAGCCTGGCTGCCGCCAAGTATCTACCCTTTGTAAAATCCAACTTGGGGGCCCAAAATTTGACTTTGCGGGGTGGGGGCAAATGTTCCCCGCTACGCCACTGGTAAGATTAATTTGTAACGAGAAAAGTTAAGAACTGAAATGTAAATCTGTTGTTGTAAATTATAACATAAATGTAATTTGGGGGAAAATAAAGCTAATGATATATTATCATACTGAAATAAACTTTGCTTGCAGCCATGATGCAAAAATTAAAATTTGATGCATCACAAAATTAATGTTCACATTTTTCTGATCAACTGCATTTATGGGATCACAGTCTGTAATACAGAAAATAATTCCTTGAATTTAAGGTAAAAAACTTTTAAAGGTTGAAAAAATTTCATCAAAAGATGTTAGTTTTTAAAAAATCGTAAGAAATGCGTTCTTTGAACTCTTTGAGATATAATATAGGAAGATATGTTCTCTCTCTTTGAAGATATGTGCTCTTTGAACTCCTTTATGGGATGTTTCCCAACTCTATAAAGATTTGAAGTAGTAAAAATCCCTACACTAAGGTAAAATCTTTCTTCTAAAATCTCTTAATTTATTTTACTTATATATGTTGCAATTTTTTCTCCAACGATCGATTTATCATTATTTACAATTAAAATTATCAAGAAATGATTTTAAAAACCATATTTGCTAAAAATAATGTTTAAAAAAATTTCATGAGTGAAAGTTATATTAATTTCGCAGTATAAAGCAACAAAAGAGCAGTTGGAGAAAGACCTCGTAATTTCAGCTTTGGTCAAGTGCCAAGAACGACATCTGAGCCAGTACTCCCTCTCCAAACAAACTCGCCACTCCAACGGGAGGACTCTGAGCTCGATAGATTTAACGTGCACCACCCCTATTTACTTAAAGGGTCTTAGGAGGCACCAGGAATCCAAGACACGCTGGGCACAAGTTCATGCCATAACCACAAGGCCACTTTATGATGTTACTGGTTATTCGAGCAAAACTTTTGGATACTTTTCCATTTCGAAGCCATAGGCGATAATGTCGCCAAAAATGATACAACTAACGCGAAACGGAACCTTTTTTTTTTTTCTTAATGGGGTAGCAAATGATGTTTTAAAATTGCAGACCTAGTACATTCCCGGGAGGTGGTATCTAAGTTTAGTGCGTCATCATACAGGTAGAATACCAACCACCGTAACAAATTTTGACGCCCAGTTTCCTTCCAAGAGGGAGGCACCTGAGATGTGACAATTCGAAACCGTACTTAGGAATTTAATTTTGCCGAGAGCATTCAACCCAAGCAGGCATTCATGGATCCTTTACATGCCGAGTGATCATACGACATGGACTCTGTCGATTGTCTGCATCATGAAAATTCATTGATTTGAGCCGGGGTCGAACCCGCAACCTTCGCGACAAGGTCAGTGACACAAACCAACTAATCTTCCCAGTCTCCTCTAAATGGAATATTCTCGCTGGTGAACTTATACCACCATATTTTGAAAACAAGTCGTAGTATTTTCTTATTAGTAGATTTTTCCATAGTGTATCAATAAATGGAAGAAAAAGGAATTTTAACATTAAATTTATTAATGTTTTTTATGTGCATATCGCCAATAACGCCCACTTGGCGAGATTTGCTCAGGCGAAACGGAAAAGTACCAAGATTTTTTTAGCATACATTGACGAAAGAACACAGCTGATTAGCATGAACTGCATACATATTTCTTTTATTTTTCGTAAGGTTAATATGCTTCTTTTTGATGACTTTGCTTCAGTAAACGCAACAAATTTGCTAACGTTTTTCAAAAATATTTTTTTTAAAACATTTATTTATACTTTCCTTGCATTCCTTTTTAAAACTGCATTTCTAAAATAATTTTAATTCCAAAACTACTTTCCATTTCTTCTACCCCTTGTATATTTTTCATTTAATTTTTCACCCAAACTATACTTCATCACATTTGATAAGAAGCATTCATCACTCAATGTTTTCAGACATTTTTGTAAATAAGACACGCCCCATGGCTTGGGCGGGGCTTTGAATAGGACGATTCCCTGACCTACTTCATTCAGCTTCGGAAACTTGTTTCGGAACAACTAACAAGTTCACTATTGGTTCGCGACACTGTAAAACAGTTCTTGGAGGCGTAGGTTTAAACGTAGGGAGTTAACTTTAACTAAACATTAGGGTGGATTGTGGTTATATGGAGAAAGAATATTAGTTATTGTAATTTTTATATGCAAAAAATGCTTGTTGTATGGTCACTGGCGTAGCTAGTTCTGAGTGGGCCCTGTATCAAGATTCTTTGGGGGCCCTATCTTGGAAAATTGAAAAAAAAAATGATTCCATTATTAAAACTTGTTTGGAAATTTCAAAATGTTACATATGTTGGGGCCCATATAACTTGAAGGCCCCGTATCATTGATATGACTGATACAGCGATAGCAACGTTTCTGTCTATGACAGTGTATGTAGGGATTGAAATACCGGAACAAAAGTTCAATACCGGTATTCGGTATTTCTTAGGTCTTAATACTGGGATACCGGTTTCAATACCGGTAGTAGAAATTTTGAAAAGAAAACACAGGTGTTTCTTTATTTTATTTGCCAGTTTTATTAGAGAGTGTAAATATCACACAAATATAAATTGCAACTTATAAATTATTACGGTATATAAAGAATCCCCAAAAAGGTAAAGGAACATCTTATTTATTTAAATCAGAAAAAATGCGTAAATATCACTATTCAGACAGTGGTACAGTTACAAATTTTTGAAATGTGATCTTAAAAACATAACGAATTAATTGTACTGTCATTAAGCATGGAATGTAATATTTTTCAAAAATTACCAATGTGTCGAAAACGCTCATTCGGTATCTACGCTAGTTGGTGGTACTGTTAGCACAATGCGTGATATACTTCTAAAATGAGCCGTATTCTGATATAAATAATAAACCAAACCGATGTATTATCAACTGATTCTTTGTTTTCCTTAAAGTTATTCTTATTCTTTAATATGGGTTATTATTTATGAGTATATATATAAGGAATCTAAAATATATTTTGAACCCTAAAGTATGATGTGCAAGTACAGTGTGAATAACAAACTCACCAATTTAAAAAAAAATATAGAATTATTACACACTTTCTTCACAACTATAACTTTGTTGTCACAGATACGAATAACAGACTACGGATACTATGCGTGCACACAGTGGCGCACACAAGGGAAGGGTCCTGGGGCTCCGGACCCCCCAAAGCCCTTGATTTTTCCGTTTAAATTTATAATTTAAGTAAGTATGTTAAATTTAACTAAGTATTTGTTAAAGATTAATTTTTTTAAATTTAATGCTAATTATTTTTAAAAAATTTTTTTTTACGTGTTTTGTTCCCGAAAATCGACGAAATCAAAAGAAGCATGATAAAAAATTTTTAAACTTACGACCACGCCCCCCCCCCGGGCCTCGGGGCATGGGGCAATTATCGTTCTGAGCTGTAATAGGGTAGTTTTGGCCTGCCTCCTGGAGGATTCAATATTTTTTTCTTTTTTTTTGATTTTCCGATGCAACTTATATTCAGTTAAAATTTCACCCGTTAGGGAGAAAAAAATCAAAAAGTTTCTATTTTACTATGCAGGCATCTCGAACATAAAGGGATACAGTTTTTTAAAAAAAAAAACCCAGTAAATACCGAAATACCGGTATTTAAACTTTTGAATCCGGTTTTTCAAATTTGCTCTAATGGCTCAAAATACCGGTATTCGGTATCCCGGTAATGCAATCCCTAAATGTGTGGTATGGTTCATCGCCGTGAATTGGCCAACGTTTGATAATTATATCGCGTCCCGCTGAGGGGGAAACATTGATTGTATATGATACCGTTAAAGTGTGAAATACATTATTTTATAGAATAACTAGGTATTTCATAAAATAACTAGACACGCCAGTTAAAGTATATAAATTATTGAATCATACGATTTAACTAGGTATTCTATTGAATAACGATTACTTGATTGTTAAAGCACGAAATACGACACTTTAAAATTTTTCTAATAGGTTCTAGCTGCTTTTAGTCAGTTTTAAACTACTTAAATGATAATTGTACAATAAAAACAATTGTACTCTAGATCTTAATTCAGTATATATGAGCAAGAATTGATTTTCATTGACTAAGTTACGAATATTGACACAACGCTTCTGTTTTTTGCAACAGTTCAAATTAGCGGCATTTGACAAGGACTTAAAAAATGCTCGTGTAAAAAAATATGTAATAGCAAAAAGTGTGCTTTTTTCAATACTAATATGCAATGTTATTAAAAGTGTCCTTACTCTAATAAAAAAAAAGTAGAAAATAAAGGTATTTCATAAAATTTAAATTAATATACTCAAACACTTTTGTTTGAACAAATGTACACAATATTTTTATGAAGCAACAGCTTTTCTTTCCAACATGTATTTGTTTCATATATTTAAATAAATAAATATAATTAATATAACTATATATTTAATATAAATAATTGTGCTGTATATTCTTTTTTTCCTTCTATTTCTGTTTAACTGATGTTAGAAGTTAACGTCTGCTTTTCCTTATTATTTATCCTCCGTAATAGGGATAAAATGTATTCTTCGAGATATTTTAGCATAATTTATAAAATAACTTTGGAATTGCTTATTTTTCACTTAAATGGTCTAGCATTAGTTATTTCATAGAATAACTAGGTAAAGTATGAAATTATTTGTTTCATATCTCATCTATATCATATCTACTTTGATTGACTTGTCTAGTTATTTCATGAAATACCTATATATATAGTTATTCTATAAAATAACTAAATTATACACTTTAACGGTAACATAAACGTATTTTAGATTTTTTTTGAATCAATAATTTTAATTGAATTGTATTTAAACATGTTTTCAGAGGAAAGTGTAGTTACACCAAAAAAGAGATATGAAGTGATTTAGCATGGAATATAAAGTGATTTCCATAAAAAATCGTACAAACTAGAGAGAAGTACATCACATAAATAAAATGGAAATAATTTAAGTTACCTTTGCAGCCTGGTTATATTTGATCCACGGCCCGGAGTTGAAGACTAATGTTCTATTTTTCAGAGATTAGGTAAAAAATAATTTCGAAAAAAATATTTTCAACATTTTTAATATTGTTAGAAAAAATTTGAAATTTCGAAAAAATGGAAATAAAAAAAAAAGATTCAATTATGGCTGGATTATATTTGATTCAAAATAAAACTATTTTTCTACATTGTCAATAACCGAATGACTATTAATACTTGAGTACCGAGTAGTGAATAGTCCAATGTGTACTTTGCAACATTTATTATTCCAGCTTAGTCATGTGCTATTGTTGAATTAGCCCTATCCAATGACGCACATAAAGGGGGATCCGAGTGAGCAATGGACACCCCCATAGCCCTTGGATTTTTATTTCTTTTCGATTGGTTATGTAATCCTATGTTAATACTACAAAAATTTAGTTATGTATTTGTTTATAATTAATTTATTAATTAATGTTAATTATTTATCAATAATTAGTTTTTGAATTCCTGGAAACCGACAAAATCAAAATAATATGTTGGGTGGCGTGTTGGAGCATGAGATACCAAAAATGGTGACCTCGACCCTGGACCTCCCCGAAAAATTTTCATGAACCTCTTTATCAGGAGCCTGTTTCCACAGTAGTTTGTTCTTTTTGAAATTTAAAACTAAAAAAGTTTTTAAATGTACGAAGCATGTCCGTAAACTAATCACCATTTCATTCTACTGCACAACGCTTGCGCACAGTTCGCGTATACGTGTCTCTGGTTAATTGTCAGTACAGTGACACCATTGCAGCCGAATTACGATGTTTTTATACCTGTTAGTGTTCGTTTAAGACAATTGCCGATCCCACGGACTGTGAAAAATACTTTCTATAATCCGTTTCTTAAACGCAAAAATGTTAAGCCAGGCGTAATTCATCTTCACCTTGTAGTTTATGGTAAAAATGTAATGAGTGAAGAATCTTCAGCGTGAAAGCGGAAGCTTGATATTTCAATTGATGGTGATCCATGTCTATGACAGTTGTATGAAGCGAAACGCCTTCTGTGGTCAATGATGGTTTGGTGAACAGGACAGAACCAATGAAAACAGATGGTAACACAATAAGATTTCTGGTTGATGAGTTTCCACAAAGAGCTGTTCAGCAATGTGACTCTCTTAAATGGCGACATATTTCTTTAAAGAAGGTATAGACAAGTTGGTTCTCCGATGTGAAAAATGTCTGAACATTGGTAAAAACTATATAGAAAAATAGCTTATGACATTATCATTCATGTAAAAATAAATTTTGTTTTGGAAAATATGTTTTTTATGCAAGATTTTCTAAAATGTTGTTTAGTTTTCAGACGCTCCTCGAACCTAACTTTATTTTTTCCTTGTAACTGTTCAGTATGTGTCCCTCCCCCCCACCCATCGCAATAAATGTTAAAAAGAACGAAAATGCAAGTTTTAGCTTAGCAAACATTGCTTTGTTTTTTACCATACAAAAACTGTACTTAAGCTCATTCCATTTTTAAAGTACTTAAAATAAAAAAAAATATATATTTAATTTTTACCTTCTTCTGTACACCAGAGAACATCTTTTTTTTTTCTTAGGTAGATTTTGAAATTTTGAAAAAACAAAATTCTGTCCATCTTATCAAACATGTTTTTCAATGAAATACCATATCCTTCGCCTAAAACAACTCTCAAATAGGTAATTGTAGAATTTATGTTCCCATATTTAATCCGATATTAAGTTTAATCCGATATTCAGTTTACTTGCACAAGATTTATTGACTATTTTTACAGTAACTTACCTCTGAAAAGTTATATCTCGAAATAGTAGTGTTTATATTTAGCATTGGTATTTCTAATTTAGCGTGGATATTTAATATTTTTATAGATTATTGCAATTCTAGGTACTACAAAACGCCCCTACATATCAACAATTATGAATTATTTTTTGAATAATATATAGAAAGATTCTTTCATGCCCATTTTGATTTCAGATAGGGCAGTTCAGAAATATACATCTCGAAAATTCTAAAAATAGAAGCAATGGTGGTGTAATTACTGGATGATTTATGTTAATAGCTCAGCAATTTCTAACTGAACAGCAAATTGCTTTCACGTCTTTCTCAGCAATAATTATGTATTTGCGTTGCCAAGAAATTTAAAAAGTTATCTGAAATGACGTCATTAAACCTATATCATATTTTTGACATATATTACTTAGAACTATTGAAATAAATTTCTTTTCATTATCATTATTTAAAAAAAAAAAAATGTAGATTATTTTCTTTCATGGCTCATATGTTTTATTTGTCTCCTTTTAAAGGAATTTGAATGGTTTGATAATAACATCGTGCAGTAACAATTGTATAAATATTCAGTATATATATAATACACAGGATCAATTGCGCACACAATGGGGGTCCATGTCCGGACCCCAACCCCCAAAGCCATTGATTTTTTCCGATTGATTCTAATTCTAATTATATAGTACGTAAAATTTAATTAAGTATTAATGATTAATTTTATTAATTAATGCTAATTATTTATTCAATAATTATTCTTTACTGTGTTTTGTTCCCGAAAATCGACAAAATCAAAAGGAGCATGATACAAGAATGGTGAACTTTCGCGACCCCGGACACCTCCCCCTTGAAAAATTCCTGTTGCGCTATTGCACAGGATGCATAATGCAATTATGATAAGTAAGCAAATATACATAATAATTGAGAAAATAGTACTTATTTTTTCGAGGAAATATTAATGAATTAATGACTTTTTATAAAATTTTATTACTTAAAATACTTTTAATTTGAATAAATATTTATTAAGAGTACAACTTTTATAAGATATATTACTTTATCAATAATTTTAGGCAAAATAAAGATGCGAAAATATTTTTCAAATTAAAATGTGATTTTTTTTTTTTGTTTTGCGAGTTTTAGATTTATTTAGTGAAAAAGCTAAGACTGTGAAGACATTTTTTTTAAACATCAAAATGAGAAATGGTTAAAACTCATTAAAAAAAAAAATACCTTCTCAAATGACTCAAATTTCACTCTGAAAAATATAATGAACACATTTTTCATTTTTAAGAACTTTCGAAGATATCTATTTTTATTTCTAAGGCTCAATTCAAGAATAACCAATGTCAAAGTATCATAAAACGTTTGATTTAAGATTATAAGCGCATTATGAAAAAATGTTCCAACAAATAATACTGTTAGAACTTTTTATTCTGAAATTTCATGTTTACACTAATAATTAAAATTGACTTTGATTGTCCCTGCGTATAAAAGTCACTTCAACTCTATTTATATTAATCCCTAAATATATCACCAAATAAGGAAGTTTGTTGTCATTTCTATAGGGGATTTATGTGTTTCTCATGTTTAAGAGTGCTCCACATATGTAAACAAGCAAACGTAGCTAGAAATCATGGATAACTAACTTTCATTGGCGACATTTCTTCCAATAAATTAAGCTATTTTACTACTTTAAAACTATAATTTAAATTATTTTCACTGATTCTCAATATACACTGGTGTGCAAAACATAAGCAACAATGTAAAAATTTAGCAGATAGCCATGAAATTGCAGAAAAGGAGGTCTGGAGATCAGTACAGTGAACACGTAAGTCAGTAGAAACGTCATGCGTATGCAAATATCAGGAACAAAACGCCAGAAGCGATGTGAGCGTACGCAAAACGCGTGATGTCGGCGTGAGCTCCTCAACAGTAGAATAAAATGAAGGACGGAGACGCAATTCAACATATTCGCTGCAAGTGCCAGTGAGTCAGTTCGTGAAATATGGCTAGAAGAAATCACCTGGACAATTTCACACGTGGAAGAATGATCGGAAGCTGGAGGAGGGGTGTACTGTCACCAGTGTAGCTGCAGAGTTCGGAATCAACAAAAGTGTCGTTTCGCGTGCTTGGAAAGCGTTCCAAACCACAGGTACAGCTGTTAGAAAGGATGGTGGTGGCCGCCCGAGGACGACAACTGCAGGGGATGACCGATATATTATCCTGCAGGCGAAAAGAGGTCGACAGCAGTCAACAAGCGCCATTGCTCAGAAACTCTGTACAGCAACGGGTCGACAAGTGTCGCTGTTTACTATGGCCAGACGCCTTCACAAAGGGGGCCTGTTCGCCCACCGTCCTGAATGCTGCCTCCCGTTGAAAGTTGGCCACCGAAGCCACCGTTTACAATGGGCCAGAGAGCACAAAAACTAGACAACTGATAAATGGATTCGTGTTCTCTTTACGGATGAGAGTCGGTTCAGTACCAGAAGCGATTCTCAACGCGTTTTGATTTGGAGAGAGATCGGGACCCGGTTTTATCCCAGTAACATCAAGGAAAGACACCGTTACGGTGGTCCTGGAGTTCTTGTCTGGGGAGGCATTATGCTGAACGGGCGAAGTGAGCTTCACATTTTCGACAGAGGGTCTGTAATCGGGGATCGCTATTGTGAGGAGGTACTTCTTCCCCATGTGCGTCTTTCCGAGGTGCCATTCGCCCAGACTTTATTTTTATGGATGACAATGCATGGCCACATCGCACTCTTTGTGTTGAGGAGCTGCTGGAAAGTGAATATATCACACGAATGGATGCCAGCGTCTCCCGAAAACCCATCGAACATGTGTGGGATGCTTTGGGGAGCCCCTATTCACAAGCTTACATCATCCGGAGAACAACCAACAACGAAACAGATGTTGATTGAGGAATGGGCACTTCTACGTCAAGAAATGTGACCAGCTGGTTCTGAGTATGCGGAGACGGTGCGAAGCAACCATTGTAGTAAGAGGAGGGCATATACAATATTAAGGAACATCTGCTTGTTGTTCTTCCTGTTGGATAGACAATCATGAGTCACGATACTATGCGTTCAATAAAGCTTTGTTTTTTTTTGATTCCATACCGTATGCGTTGTATTCCTTTTTCAGCGCCGATGCTTTCGTCATCCTTACATACATAATACTCTCCCCCATTTCAGAATTTCATTCTCTGATGATTTTTCGTGAAGTTATGGCAATAAACACACCTGTTGCTTAAGTTTTGCACACCAGTTCACTTTGTCAACGATGTACAATAGTAGAATGAAGTACACTTTGTCAATGAAGTACAGTAACAAGATAACTCATTTCAATAAATAAAGGAAAAAGAGAAAGAAAAACAATTTTTCGTCCACATTCAGCTCAATAGCCTTCCCTTGTTGCAGGAATGCCAGACTTAACGGAACAATGATCGAGTACGAAGAAGCAATAAAAGGTTATTTTTTTATTTATTTATTTTTTCCATTTTCAGTAAGCAAGTAGCCGCATAGAAAGAGCGTAACTTCCACATTATCCTTTCAATTGAGTCAATCAGAGGGGAGCAGAAGATGATTGTCGAAAGCTTGAGGGAATGACATAGCATGAAGGGAAGCCATTGGACCACGTGTAAAGGTAGTGACGTCTTAAGATGCCCATAGACTGGAATCCAAACTCGAAAGCGATGAAAGCGTCCTCTTCTGGGAGAGGGGATAGACGTGTCCAAAAAAACGGCGAAGTACTCCTGTCGTACTGGTCGTAATGATCGAAGGTAAATAATTTCTTCATAAAAGATAAATTATATTCTTTTTTTTCATAATTTTAATTATTTTTTTGGATTTTAAATTTAAAATTTTTTATGTTTATTATTTTTTTAAAATTTCCCGGTTTTTTTTTATTCATTTTCGATATTTTTTTTTTTGAACCCTTTTTTTATAAAAAAATGACATCACAGAATCATACTAGTTTTTTAAAAAGGAGGGATTTTTTTAGGGTTCCCAAGCGCAATGGGAGCCCCCGAAACAGGCCCCCTTCCCCCTTTCTTTTTTGTTCGAAACTAAAGATAAGAGGTTTTTTCCCGGGGAGTTTTTTCTCTTTTGGGGAAGGGGTCCACTGTACAACCAACATCTGTCCCTTTTTTAAATGAAACTGACCCCTTTTTTACTGCCCAAACCCTATTGTTCACGTAATAAAAAACTGCCCGACATACTATTTAAATAAAAAAGAAATTTTTTTTTCTGTTTTTTTTTTTTTGAGGATCATTTTGGGTTTCCCCTTTTTTTAATTTCCAATTTTTTTTTGTTAGATCTAAAAGAAGTTAAATACCAAAAATACGAAAAAAAGGGAATATTCCGAATTTTGTAAAAGAAAATTAATTTTATAAAAATGTAAGTTTTAGTTAAAGGATGAAAACTTTTATATATATATATAAAAAGTTTATATATGTTCAAAACAATTTGCTGTGATAATATTTTCAGTATTGAATCGATCAAAAACCCTTTTTTAAAAAACCGAAAAATGATGGGAAAATTTATAAGAATAAGGGAAATTAATTTTTATAAGGGCCTTTTTGGGCCAACTTTTTTTTGGGGAAGATTTGTCACTATTTGTATAAGAAAGATGGGTTAAAAAAAGTTTCCTTTTTTTTCCCAAAAAGGGGAAAATTAAAAAAAAGGGATGCCCGTGATGCCATAAAGTAAGAAATGTACAAGATTGGCCAAATCATTCCATTATCTTTTCCTTATGTTGTCTATTCCCGTATTGGATACGTCGGGGTTCTTTTGGGGGGGAAATAAAAAAGCCTTCAAAGAAAAAAAGGGAAAGAAAGGAAAAAAAAAAAAAATTAAAAAATTTCTCTAGAAAGAAAATTTTAAAGGAAAAAAAAAGGATGGGTGTTTGGGGAAATAGTGGGGAAGCGAAAAAATTTGAAGTGCCTAAGAAGCCAGGGAGATTAAAAAATGATCTGCATCCAGGTTTTTCTTTTCATCAAATTTTTTTCCCTTTTTTTCGGGAGGGGGGTTCCTTAAAACCCAAACCCGCAGAAACCAAACCCTTGATCACCCAAACCTCCCGGGATATCAATAGCATCACCAGGCCCTAACAAAATTTACCGGGGCAAATTTCCCGGACCAGGGATCATTCGAATCCCGTGGCCCTTTTTTTTCCAGAATTGCCAAATTTAAAAAAAAAAAATACCTTAGGTAACGATTTAATTTGAAGGTATTATCTAATTCAGTAAAAAATAATTTTAGATGGCACGGGAAAATACCCTTTATCCAATATAATAACCTGTAAAATAGCTTTTTTGCACAAATTTTGTTTTATAAAAAACTCCCTACTTTAAATTTAATTTTAATAAATACGACGTTTTCCAAATTGCCCCTTATAAAACTTTTTAAAAATTTTACGATTCCAAAAGTTAAATTTGGCCCCTTTAAGGCATGGTACCGAGAAGAGGGAAACAAAAAAAAATTTTCCCAAATTGGAATTTATCCGATTTTTGCTGGGGGAAAAATTTTATTTTTAAAAAAGATTTATTTTGATCGTAGATCGTCCGAAGCAAATGTAAATCAAATGGTTTCGTATACCAGAGCTGCTATTTGAGAACCTTTATACAAACCATTACACACAATTTTTAGAAAAAATGATTGGGTAGAACGAAAGATTCCAGACATACCATGAACGGGAAAAGGAAAATTTTTTGTATAGGCTGCTTTTTTTTTTTTCTTTTTATTTTATTCTTTAATGCACAAAAAATTTTAAAAAAGTAAAACAGAAGTTTTTTCTTTTGAACGGTGGGTTTTTCTACGGGTTTGAGGAAAGTTTTTTTTTGGGGTTTTGGGAAATTTTTTTTAAACTGAAAAGGGGTTTTAAAAAGAGCGAAAAGAAAAATATTTTGAAACAAACAACTAGACTATACTTTGTGTCGGGGAATTCGAGGCTTTTTGTATTTTACAAAAAATATATATTGAACATAAAATGTATAAAGATAGATGGGGAAATTTTTTTTTCAAAATCGGGAATTTTTAAATTTTGGGGAATTTTTCCCCTTTATGAATGCAGGGGAATGCCCCAAAAATGTATTTGTTTAATTTATCACTTATTTGTTTACTTGTAATAAGTACACAATCTTATCCGACTCTTAAATTATGCTAATTAAAAGAAAATTGCTTTCATTTTAAATTTTATTTTGTCTCATTTATTTTATTTCACACACATAATTACTGACAAATAAATTAAATTAAATACAATCCGAGATTTAACGAAAATTTTAAAATTTTATACACTATTTTTTTAAAGGTTAATTAATATTTTCCAAGTTTTGAATGAAAAATTTTCATTTTTTAAAATATTTAAAAATATATTTGAAGTCTTAAATTCACTTTAATCTGAACCATACTAGACACGGTGCTGTCCATAATTATTTTATTAGTTAGGCAATTAACGGAAGTAGTGAATCGATTGCAAAATGAAATTTCTAAAAGCTGGCGCACGTACTACATGATTCACTACATACGACCTATTGATTTGCAAAGATTAAATCGTGATAATTTAGAACATTCAAGACTATTTTTTGGCACGAGTAATTGATTGGCTGAGTAATCTGAGAAAAAAAAAGGGAATTTATTTCAGTTTATTTCTTTTGTTTTTTTTGTTATTCTGTTGTTGCTATTTTTTTAGAATGTATTTTTTCAAAATTGTCATCTCTTCCATATTAGAATAATACAATTATCGTTCATATATGAATGCATCATTATCAAATCTTTCTGAATCCTTCTGATAACGACTAGAGAAAAACATTATTTCATGTGCACATATCTATTATATCTATCTATCTATCTCTGTGTATAAATACTCGTAGATGAATATGTAATAAGATACGTCCGGTGGTACCGTATTAAAAAGTGGGTTTGCTAAAAACCCTTTTTTTTAAAAAAAATTTTTTTTTGGGATGAAAGGGGTTGTTGAAAATTTTTTCCTATAGTTACCGCTTTTAAATTTGGTCCAATGGGGGAAACCAACCTTTTTCTATTTTAAAAAAAAAGATGCCATTATTGAAGAAAATCACAGCTGAACGGGGTGGGTTTGGTGTTCCCAAATAAAAACCCAAACTTTTTGGGAATTTCGTCTTTAATGAATTTTTTTTCACTTTTAAACCCAAAAACCATGGAAAAAAGGGGCCATTTTAATTCCTTTAAATGAGATAGGAGCGCACATAAAGGGGTTGTCGGGGGAAGGGGAGGGTGAAACCACCTGAGGGGCCCCAAAAAGCTATTACTAACGACAGGTGTAAGACCTGCCCCTTGCCACAATGAATTTTGTTTTCCCCGATCTGATTTTTTTTCGATCGGAGGGGAAAAATTTCCCAAAACAAAACACATACCCTCAAATAAAAAAGAGAAAAAAATTAAAATTTTATTCGGAAGAAAAAGATAAGTTTTTACTTAGAAAGAAAAAATAAAATGACCGTTGAAAAGGGAAATAAATAAGTTAAACTAGGAATTATCTTTAGTCTAAATCATTGCTTAATCCACATTCAGTTAATTTTGGGATTGGGAAATCTTAAAAAGAAAACCAATCCAAATTATAATATATTTTGATGGTTTTAAAAGATCTACACTAACACTAGAAATAAATAATTGTCGTATTGTAATTTTTTAAATCTTTGATATTAATAGATAATAATTTTCTACATTTGCATAACCACCGAAGTTAAAAAACCCAAGGGGCAAAGCAAAAAAAATGAGGATACCCAAAAAAAGAAGTAATTATTTAAAAAAATGAGATTACGGGAAGAACAGCTGTTTTGTTTTCACTGTTTTAAAGGTATCCTTGAAAACTTTTGGGAACCGGGGATTTGAAAAGGATAAATAAAATATTTAGATTTTTTAGTGTCACTTAGATTAAAAAAATGATAAAAAATATTTTTTAAGAAAGTATTTCAAAAAAAAAATTATTTAAGACCCCTTTTTGGACGAAAATGAAACATAGAATGACCCATTTTTAAAATATTCCCCCTTTTTGGAAAATGCTTTCATTTTTTATAAATTTTTCCTGGAAAACCCTAGAGCTCTGTAAGAGGCTTAAACCCAAAATTTTTTTTGTTTATATAATTTTGGAAGGTTTATCCATATTTTACGAAAAGGGGAAATTTTAAAAAAAAAAAAAAAAAAAAACGCGGATAATTATTTCAATGGTGGTAATTTAAAAAATAATGGGAAATTTTTAAAACAAATTAGACTTTCTGAGAAAGTCTTCACTTTATATAAAACACACACACACACAAAAACACAATTAAAAATATTATTATTTTAGAAGAGTTTTTGAAAAAAAATTTTTTGGGAAAAAATTGTTATTCAAAGGGGAATTTTTTGAAAAAATTTCCCCCAAAAAATTTTTTTTTTCAAAATGCCCTTTAAAAACAATTTGATGCATGTTTTCCCCTAATTGCAATTAAATATCATGAAAATTATCCAGTTATTCACTTTTCAAACCCCCGCCCGAACGTGGTCGGATTCCTTGAACATTCCAGTTTCAGACGAGGATCCAGTTTTTTGGGCAAATTGTATATGCCCCTTTTTCCCGGGAAAACCCAATTTAAATAAATGATTATATAATTGCGATGGTTAAACTTTTCTTACCTCTAACTTCCAGGGCAACAGAAAATGTTTCACGACCTTTTTCATTTTCAACTACCAAAGTATAGGTCTTAGAATCCCCACCTTCAACGTTGTGAATGGTCAGTCGGGCTTCATAGCAGTCGTCTTGTGTTGGTATCTGAAACGTAAAACACGTTGAATCTTTCAATTAAGAGATTTCTAGGGATAGAATACAAAAATTGGGATAGTAAGAATATAAAAACAATATAGTAATAAAAAATTTAAAAAACAGTTCCAAAAAACCGAAATTATGGGCTCGAAAGAAAAAGCAAAAAAATTTTAACTGGGAAAACAAAATTTTAAATTTTCAGGGCTTATAATTTTGCATGGGAAAAAAATTTTTCACTACAAAAATAGAAAATTAAATTTTTTTTGGAAAAAAAACTTAATTTTTACATTCAAAAAATTGAAAACGTATTTTTACCTCTACTTTTTAATTTTTTTCTCCCTTTTTTATTTATTTTTTTTGTGTTGGGGAATTTTTAATCTTTTTTTTAAAAAGGATTTTAAAGCATTTTATTTGAAAATGAAATTTTATATACAAGATTATCTTTATTAAATAAATACTTAAATAATAATTTAAAAAAACACTACCACTTAATGTTATGATTCTGTCCTATGTATATACATATTTATATTAATTTTAACTATTTAAAAAAAGGTTAAAAAAAAATTTTTTTTTTGTTGATTTTGTTGGGAAATTGACTTAAAAAAAATCATATTAATTGGGGTTTGGTTTTTCCCCGTTTAAGACATCACGTTTTTTTAAACCTTCCTAAAATAAAATAAAGCCAAATTTGGGGGTTTCCCAAAGTGGGTTTCCTTTCGACCCTTGAGAGCAGTGATGACTAAAAACTTTTTCAAAGGAAGGAGGTCCATAGTCGAAAATCCATCTTTCAAATACCTTAAAATTTGAGTGGAAAATTTTTTTTTTGATTTTGTCAATTTGGGAAACAAAACAAAGTTTAAAAAATATTGAATTAATAATTAGCACTAATTAATAAAATAAATTTTAATTATAATATTTAATTAAATTTTACTTACTGTATACGATGGATTATCATCAATAGAAAAAAATTTAAGAGGCATGGGGGTCTAGACATGCGGACCCCTTCTTTTGTTCACCACTGTCTGAGTATGACTGCTAAGGGGGTATTAAAATTAATTTTGGGGTTCGTGGACAGTTTTAGGAGGGTTGTGAAATGTTTGATGTTAAGTAAAATATTTGTAACTCATTTCCATGTTTATGAAAGTTAAAATAAATTTGTTAAGATTTTTCGTGTTTTTAAAAAAAATTTTGAGAAAATAGATAGGACAAAAACAACCATAATAAAGGGCCGCGTCGTCGAAAAAGTCGGCTGATCGAGGGTGTGGTCGTCTATAAGTAAAACGGAAAAAATTTTATTAAATCCCCCAGGGTACAATTTTTCTAAAAAAATCACCAAGGGAAAAGGGTTGGGGAAAGTGAACCAATGCAAAAAAATTTTTTCCCTTTAAATTTTAAAAATAAAAATTTTTTGATTTTTAAGAAGATAAACAATTGCGTGAGGTACTTTTGAATACCAATATGAAAAATCTGAATTTTTAACCCTTTGTTCATTTACAAAGTGATCGTGTACAAAAAACCTTAACCCCCAAAATAATTTTCATTTAAATTTTTTGGGAAACAAAATGGGAATTTGTATATTTCCACCCGCCCTTGGGAAAAAATTATTCTACTTTTTTTGTTCATGGCCCAAAATTATGGATATATAAAGGGGCCATGGGTTCGGTAAGATTGGGAAAAAATGCCCCAAGTAACAATATACAAAGCGTGCCCGGAAGATAAGTACCATTATAAAAAACCCCATAAAAAAATTTTCCAAAACAAAACCTTTTTTTACAAAAAAGTATTGGGGAAAATTTTTTTTGATTTTGGGTTTCCCCTTATAGTTTAAAACACTTGTCATATCGGGAAAGCAACTTGTTTCTATATATACCATCTCTAAAGGAAGATCCTACTAGTGAAGACTGCCATTGCTGAACATCTCTTATAGAAGAAACTCACCAATAAGCAAACTGATTGTGAACAGTCTGTTTTCTCGAATTTTTTTCCAAATTCCTTTTAAAAACCCAAACTAACATTAAAAGAATACCGACCATTTTGGCGTCATGTGAATCATTGGGGAATTTCCCTCAAAAAAAATTAAACCACTTTCCCCAGCAATTTTTATCACCATTACATTTTCGACAGGAATTTCTTGACAATGAATTTCAACTGACTAAACATTCTTTGAAACGCACTTACAACGGGTCGGAAGAAATTTTAAAAAAATTTTTAACGAAACCCCCAAAGAGTAAAAAAAAAAATTTGACGAATGGCGTTTACTTAATTTTAAACCAGAGACACGTTTGCTTACGAATGCAAGGGGTTATGGGGCGTTATAGATAAAAATTCCTGTTTTTGAACTGTTAGACTTACGTACTCTTACTTGAAGTTTGGTGTAAGCACACATGTTTCTCCAGTAGAATAGCGATCCACTAAGAACGGACTTTTCGGAAATCTATTTTTATGGGGGAGAGGGGAGTTACTGTAGTATATATTTATAAGAAAAAATCATCTCTCTTTTTTTTCAAAAAAAACCCAAAGGGAAAAAATGAAAACCCTTTGGTTGTTGTTTAAAATTTAATTTAAATTTGGGGAAAAAGACTTCAAAGGGCGTTTTGGGAGCTTTTTTTATAAAAAAAAACATCCGCTTTTTGGGGCAATTAATTTTGTAAGGGGGTTTATCATGTTCCCTTCCCATTAACCCCCCTGGGGGTCTTTTTTGGGGCCCGAATTGAGTTATTTCATATCCAATCCTCTTTGAGAAGAAACCGTGGGTATGGATTTTTTTAAATAATTTATTAGGAGCCCTTTTTTGGGGATTCCTGGAGAAAAGGTAGATAGAAGGAGAAAAAGGGAAAATGAGATGCTGAATACAGTGAGGGATAAAATTAAACATAGAAGCGTGATTACAGAACGGGGTTTAGCATGCTAAGGAAAATTTAAGGAGATAAAGATTCCAGGATAACTTAAAAAGTTAAATGATTAGGGTTTCAGGCTCCCCCTTTTCTTACAATTTTAAATACGTTGTATCACCCCGACCGCAAAATCAAAGTGACGGGGTTGTTTGGATCAATATATTGGAAAATAAAAATTAAATTTATTTGGCCAACTCGGGGGGATCAACCATATTCTCCCATATATAGGGGCACGAGAGAAAGATTTATTCCCCCGGGGGGAGGGGGGTTTTCCAATTTGACTTGAAATTTAAACATTTATTTTATTGGTAGAGGCCAAAAAAGGGGTTTTTTTGGGGAAATTTTACCATAGAGGAAGAGAATACAAGAGCGTAAAATATAATTATATATATTTCAAATTTTGTAATTATTAAAAGTCCTACCTTTTTTTAAAATTCAAGAGGTGAGAGTTATAAGTATGATTTAGAGCTAGGATTTAGATATCAATAATTTGTATTTATATATAAACAGTATAGTTTATTATCAATGGGAAAAATTCAGAGAAGCGGGGCGGGGAATGGCTTGTAAAAAAATGGGGGCGAGATACCCAAAAATCCCCGTCAGTTGATTGAGATTTCTTGTAAGATACCAACATTTACTTGAAATTTTATCCACACTACTTTCTTCATCTATTGCAAGGGTTAAGATAAATAAACATTTTTCTCCAATGGTGTGATTGTTTTCAAAGAAAACAGTTAAGATCATAAATAATATATTTTCTGGAAATATCTAAGTAAGATATCTTTTAAAAATGTCATGGGTGACAAAAATAATAACCTTCCCCCGGGGTTCCATTTGGGCATTCCCGCACCAAAAAGAAACCAAAATAGTTTTATCCACAAAAGTATGTCCCAGATAATGGAAATGTTAACCACGGTGACATAATAAGGGTCGACAAGTTTTAGGGGCGAATGTTCCCCATGCAAGAAAAAAAAAAAGTAAAAGGGGGAAAAAGAAAAATATTTCACCAGATAGTATACATTATTTGAGAAAGCTCATACTGACATATTACGTTTGAAAAAAGTAGCCTCGTGGGGTAAAATTAAAATTAATTTTTTAAAAATTTTTGGGATAAAAAATTTTTTGATTTTGCTTTTTAGGGTAAATAAATTTTAGATGAGATTTTGCGATAAAATTTGAATTTGTTGTTGTTTTTTTCATTAGTTAATTAATAAAATTGGGGATGGAAAGGGAAAAGGGTTTTTTTTGTTAATGAGTTAACTAATGTATTGCTAATTAATTGTTCATATATATATAAAGGACTAGCTAGTATGCCCGTTCTACGCCCGTGAACTGCATTAAAATGTTTGTTGAAACCTGATTTTTAAAAAAAGGAAAATGGGTAATTTTTAATGATATTTTTGGTTACTTGATTAGAATACATGTATAAAATTGTTTTGGAATTTGACAAAAAATTTTGGGTACAAAAATTTGGGAAAAAAATTTAAATTAAAATTTTTTTCAAAAGTTTTCCCTTTTTTTTTTATTATAATAATATTTTTTCCTGTATGGGACCTTTTAAAAGAGGCTCAACTATGATTTTGGGAAAAATTCAGATTTTCAGAGTTACAAAACCCCTTGAAATATAAAATTTTATTTTTTTTCTTAAAATTTCTCCCCCCTATTGTTTGTAAAACATGGATAAACCCAATTTTAAGCGGGTATATTTAAAAAATTTTAGTTGAGCCTTTTGTAAAAAGGTCTGAGCAATATACAAAAAAACATCATTATAATAGAAGCATTTTTCACAAAAGGAAAATATTTTGAAATTTGGGGCATTTATGTTTTTTTTTGTCAAAAAAATTGTACTTAAATAAGTTTTTTAAAGTTAATATATATAAAAAGAATTTTATATACATTTCCAATCTAAGTTAAAACCTTTAAAAATCATAAAAATTTTCCATTTATACGCTTTTGCAAAATCACGGTTTTTTGAAAAGTAGTCGGGGTGCCCTTTAAAAATACCCGGGAAAGAAGGATAAATAAAGCAAAAGTTAATCTCAATTTTTAAAATTGTAAATTAAACAAATCAAAAAGCCTTTTGCATGTCTCAGCTGATAAAAAAAAACACCTTATTTGTTAAATTTTAAATCTGTAGATTTAATATCTGATAAAAAAAGGGTTTTTTTTTAAATTTTTAACCTTTTTGTGGGTCGATTTTTTAAAAACCCTTCCTAAGCTGATACCCGTTCAGCGAAAGTAAATATTAAAATTAAAAATTTTGTGGATGTTTTTAAAAGGTAAATAATTTATATGGGATGTGAATTGTTTTAAATTTTTTTTGTTGCCTTTTTTGGGGTTTAAAAATTTTAATACCCTAAAGTGACGCCGTTCCACATTATAATGGTGATTCAAAAAATAGGGAAATGTTTGGGTAGGTTTAAAATTTGGGATAATTTTTGGCGACCCTGTTGGGAAACTTGGGATTTATTGAATGGGGTTAATATGTTTTTCTTCCTTGGGGGGGGCTGAATAAAAAAGGGTAGCACACAAAAAACCCACCCACAAAAAGAAATGCATATGCATGCCAATTTTTTTAGTGGGTTTGGTTTTAACCGGTGTTGGGGGGAAAAGAAGTGAGGTTCAAATAAAAATTTAATTTATAAATAGAGAGTCGGAACCTATTTAACGAATTTCTATGTTGCAAATTTTTTTCTATATAGCAAATTTTTTCCGGGAACCTTGAACATTTCACGATTTTCTTAGTAAAAAAACCTTTTCTATATGAAGTGCTTTTTTCTATATAACGAACTTAATTTTTTGTGTTTAAATTTTTTGTTCTTTTTTTTTTAAAGTATTTCGAAAATGTAAAGTTATTTTTCTTTAAAAATTTTATGGTGGTCATAAATCTTTGTACTGTGGTTTTATTAGATCCTAACTCGCCAAGAGCAATAGAGTTCTGAACGTTTCATCTAAGTAGTGCAACCTTTATCTTCCATTGTTCAGTTCAATACAAGCATCTTCGATATCTTCTTTCAACCTGAATGGAGTTGCCCTGTGTCCCCGTGTTCTAACTATAAAATAAAGTATGTTTAGTATTACTTGTATGCTTTAAATTATAAAATGTCCTTAAAATTCATTAATTTTGGTATAAAATTATTTTTTTAATATTGAAAATACAGTGATTCCTTCAATTCTTTTTCTTGTTTTCCTAGCTTTTTATTTTTTTTTTTTTTGATAAACACAAAAACACATATTAATTTTGAAAAAAAAGTGAATCATTACCTTTTTTAATATATAGTGTTTATGAATTTAAAATTTGTCTTATATGATTTAAAAAGTATATTAAAAGATGAACATCTATATAACGAATTTTCCATATAACGAACTTTTTTCCAGGATTTAACGACTTAGTTATATACAGGTCCGAATATATATACAGATAATTTTTCCAACATTTTCTATTCAAGAAGAAAAACAAAATATGGAACCATCTTTATATACTAGCTGTTACCCACCCGCTTAGCTGGATATTTCATGGTGCGGCATGATTTTATTGTATGTTTTTAATAAATCACTGATACCTAAGTCCTAGCATTAAACATTCAAATGAAATAAAAAAAAAAATCTTATATTCTCACTGCCCCGACCTCTTGATTTTTAAAAAAAACATTACGTTTCAAAGACGGAAGTATAATTATCTTTTACGCGCCAGTTACTCACCAAAGGTAATTTCGGCAAAAGCGCTTTTTAAAGAATATTTTATCAACAAATATTTTATAAATATGTTTGCTAAATTTTTAACCCTAATGCAATCACAAAAAGAATATTCAACTCACCAAAACAAACATAAATATGAAATTTCAACTCTATAAGTCTAATCAGAAAAGGGAATACTTATCTATAACGCCCCTTAACTCTCATTGGAAATTGATTTCCACAAAATCCGTTCTCAGCATATTTCTACTTATCAAAAGAATAATGCTTATAATATTTCAAACAATTACATATAATAGTTCCGTATACTACGTGATGCGTCTGGGAGCGAGTAAATAAGTCGCTTTTCTCTCCTTTGTAGCTGTTATGAGTAAAATAAGCGATTTTTGATATTGATAAGAATATATATCATTAAATGAACATATGGTATATATCTTTCAGTTCAATATCATATACTAATTTTTTTTTCTAAAAAAAAATCACACATCTTTATGATTTAAAATTGTTTTGAGTAAAATTTAATATTTTAATTCTTAGTTTAATATTTAATTTTTTTTAGAAATGTTTCATTTTACTAAAATCAATTGCTTCCTTTAAAGTTTTAATTTAAATATTGACTGATATTATAGAATATCCACGAGTATTTATTATAAATTACGTATAACCCTAGAGACTGTTTCTACGAAGAACACATTATATGTTTTCTTCTTGAAAAATTTGTTCGTATGAAAATCATTACTTTTTATCTTCCTGAAGAAAATATATCTGAAATAACTTCTGTCAATAACATACTCCGGGGAAATATGTATTGGTAATAGAGCTATTCATAAAAATCATAAAAAAAAACTGTATAGACATAATGTACTATTTAGTATGTAACATATAAAAGCACTTAACCAATCAGGGCTTATTTGAATGAGAAGATCATTAAAATTATGGACTTTATTGTAATGCTTCCAGTCTAGGGAGAATACAATGATATTTCTTATGCCTGGTTCAAATATTTTTTAATTAAATGTTCGGCTTTACATAATGAAAATCAATACGAACACGAATTACAAATAAAACATTCAACGTTTTTGATGTAAAGGATTCCTGACTTTTTCTAACTCGATTGGGTTTAAATTTAAAAACTCATGGTAAAGTAAATGACGAACACCATTAAATGATTTTGTACAATTACATGAGTGAATTGCTGCTTAGCATCATTTTATATTCTCTTAAACGGACTTTACAATAAGTAGTTATTAAATCTCATGTCTTTTACCAATAACCATTATATAAACGACATTTTAAATAAGTTGTTTTAATTGAATTGGACGGATTTGAATTAAGTCTAACTACGGACATGCAATGAGTTATTAGTGATGATTCAGAGGTTGTCACAAAGAATATGAGGAAATGAAAATAAGGTTATTCTAAGAAAAATTAATCTCATTTGCATAACACTAAGGCTATTCGAATGCACTATGCTAATTCGAAACAAACCATTTTGGCGATTCCGAATCAAAAATTAGAATATATTTGTTATCTTTAAAAGTAACCAAATGTTTTTTTTTAAAACATTAAACACGATTTCAAATCGGTGCAAAAAAAAAAAAAAATGTCCTCTTTTTTATTATTAGGGTCGAGAAAATAACATAATATAAAAAGAACAATACATTTTTTTTACTTGATGAAATGTCTGATAATAATAGACGTTTAACTATTATAAAAGTCATTCTAAAATACATAAAACGAAATGAAAAATAAATCTAAGATAGTAAAGCATCACTTAGAAATTTTTCCAAGAATTAAAAAGATTGTATTCATTTTGTTTCCAAAGTTATTGCAAGAAAACAATTTAGGGATTTTTTGACGAAAACAGGAGCCAGTAGAGTTTAAAAGTACTACTTCTGGGTCTACCTTTTACCTGATTTTTGAAAGGTACTATTTTTATTTTTTTAGCTCAATAACATTTGTGAGTTGAAGCAGTAGAATGTTTGGTCGCTGTATATTGAAAGACAAGTTTAGTTGTTGTTTTAACTTTTCAACTGTCATGCCCGAGATAATCTCGGGCACAGCATTGGTGTTCGAAAATGTCACAACCGACTATTACTCGGGGAAATTTTTTTTTAGTGCATCGTACTGTTTACCCGAATATATATCGGGATACTTTTAATTCGGCTTCATCTCTTTGTCAAATCCGATTGATTCTCGGGAAAAGTTAATTTGCGCTGAATTCAATAGATGGCAGCACTTTACTGAAGACTTCAAAGGTTAGAGGTTAGAAGTTCTTTGGCTCAAATTAATTTGACAATTTGTGTACCCAAATCACCAAAATAACTTGACAGTTAAAGGGTTCACAGCGTATAAGGAGATTGTGCATTTTCACTGTAAAATAAGTCCAAATTTTTAATATCATCATTTTATATAGGCATTAGTATAAACTATATGTAGGCAGTTTCACAAGCGATATATTTAGTTTTCATCTTTGTGAAGTAAAGGTTATCAATGAAAAAGATTTTGGATTATTGAAACATCAAATAAAATCGATAATACATAGTACTTTAATCAAAACCAATTATTTACTTTTTAAATGCCATTCAAACCACTAAACATAAAAAAAAAGGTGTTGAAATTGATAAAAATATAAACAATAATTTTTCCCTTTGGATGATAACGTTAGAAAAAGAAAATGAATCATTCCTTTGTCATTTAAATGGTAGGAAAGCTGACAATAGTATCAAGTGACTCGGGAGCGCATAAATTGCGAAATAGAATAAATTTGGTTCACAACCAATATATGTGAAATTTTATGAAAGGACATTCAAATACTAAGATATTTTATGTTTTAGAAAAAAATTATTTCATTATTAAAATATATATTTATAAAATAAGATCCCACTAATCTAAATGGTATAATTTTTTAGCAAAAACTAGCCCACTGTAAAATAGATTCCTTATTATACTGCAAAATATTAATTTAACACACTATTTACAAATTTTAACAGATTTATTTATTGACACATTACTTTTAATTTTTCCTTTTTGTACCAAAATGTTTATTGATGTTTACATAAGAAGCCCAGACGTCAATAAAAGTCCACATAAAAGAATGTTATGCAGAAATACGTAAAGGATAAGGTTTTACATTAAAAATTATTTAAATAAAATGTGAGACATTGTATCCACACACACAGCATGAAGCTTTCATCATACATATAAATATTAAACCTGGAAGATCTGCTTTGTGAAGAACATTTTGTAATAATGTATAATGGTGTTCGTTGGAGAATATTTTTTAATGAACTTATAAATATAAATGATACTATGTATTCAAATTAATCTATTGTTCCAGTTTTAAAAGATATAGCTGGTACCTTTTAAGCCAGAATTATAAAAAAATGTGCAATATATATTACGAATACCCAAATATATTCAAAAAGAAAAAAAAAAACTGACATTTTATAGATTTTCTTCTATTTCAATTTTTTCCCTTTTTTCAAGTATACTACTGTGGGAAAAAGTATGAAATACGTTGTATAATCCACAGCTATTACTATTGAATATTGATTTCGTCACCTAAATTGTTAATGCAGTGTTTTATAGTAATAACCAAATAATGTGGAAACAATTTAATTAGCAGTTATTAAATAGGCTTCTGCAAATTAAAAGTAAAAGCATTTTTCTATTCTCATGTGTAATACAAATGTACTACGGTAAATAAAATAAACACTCCAAAAACTTTATTTCAGGAATTTAAATTATTTTTTTATACGTTAAGTCATAAATTAATGGCCGAAATCTGTGCAACAGCATATGAGCATGTTTCATTAACAATAAATAAAATAAGAATTCCTTTTTTACGCATATGATCTATTTCATTTATAGTTACGTCTGTTGCAATTTGATATTCAGCAAAAAAATATCTATGATTTCAATTTCTGAAGCAAATAATTTTATTTAAAATTTTATTTATGTAATTATCTGTTTCGTAGGAAAATTCTATTTATATTATTCGTCCATTATTTATATATTTTATTGGTTTCTGTTCAATTCAAGTGTACTACTATGCCGAAAATTTCTGCTGAATAGGAAGGTTAGAACCCTACAAAGTAATGCTTGACTCTACATCAATGTTCTAAATCAGTGACAGTTTATCATCTCATCCCGGTTCCCCACTTTAATCTTCTTATCCAATGATTCTTTCTTTATATATTCTTAAGAGTTCCATGTTTCAGGTTCTTGGTGATATATATATATATATATATAATAGTTCCCTCTATATATATAGTATCCTTTTTTAACTCTTTTTACTAATATTGAAACAAACTTTAATTATTTAGTTTGAAAATAACACTGTAATCTTAATCGTAATCGGCTAGTCCGAAATCCCTCTCCCGCCCATTCTATCCAGTCAGAACTACTATTGCATAATAATCACGCGCTTGCCACTGACAGTATAAAAGGCGAAAATTTTGTGTAATCACTCTCTTTGTCTTTGTGAACTCACACAAAAAATTTTATTTACTTACACCTAATGTAATATTTTATTTTTTATTGATTTTATTCACTTAATTTAAATTCCTCATTTAATTTTTATACAAACTATACAGCAAAATTCTCACAGAAAAGCTGAACTCATCTATCCACCCAGTTATTTCACGAAAGGAGATTGAACTTCCCTGCGGGAAGCGGGTTCTCCAATAATCCATCAACTTATTTGTCTTTGTGTTGTGTCCGCCAAGATGTCGTTGCTGCTTGTCTCTTGTCCGCGTTGCCTTATAACTGTCGCAAGTTTGTCTCGTCAACGTGAAAATGTACAGTAATTTGGTACCAAGCTTTCGATGTGTGTGTCACAATAAAAAAGATGAACATCCACGGAAGATGTTGTTTTAATGAAAATCTACTAACACTCTACAAATACCACATGACCAATATGTTACACACACAAACACACACACACACATATATGCGAGGTAGGATTCAAATATTCCCGGACTAAGTTTGTAACTTAAAACATATTTCCAATGAAATTCCTGAAACACATTTCCACTGAAAAAGGACCCTGGAGTAACAATACACTTTTGCAATCGCTTGTAAATATTATCAAATTATTCCTAGAATCCATTTTTAGTCATGTCCTTTAATTCTTCTTGCTATGCACTTTTAATTTCATTTGCAGATTGGAATCGACGGCCTTGAAGGCCATGTGCCAGCTCTGGAAATATTCTAAAGTCGCAAGGGGAGAATTCAGGGGAATAAAGAGGATATGGAAAAACATTTGTTTTCGTTTTCTCCCCGTCGTTGCTTATAGCCTTTATCACCACAGAACCCTGCTCAATGTTTCCGGCGGTGCGGAATCCAGAGTGTTCATCGCCTTCGACACTTTCCTTCCCTTCCCTGAATCGTTGATATCACTCATATTCTTGCGTTCTCGATTATGTATCAATACTGTACATATGCTTCAACATTTTGTATGTCTTTGTAGCACTCTACAAAATATACTTTATATAAAATTTCATATTCATAATTTGCTCTACAAAAGTCATTTCTTTCCGTCGAAGGTTAATAAATGCACACTGTAGTAAGCCACTGACCATTTGATTTAGAAAAAATAACTTTTCCAGAAAAGGGGAAGAACACGGTAACACAAATACATTATCTTAGTCACTCTACTGCAAAAACTTTTCAAGTTATCGACTCAGTTCGGTAACTTTTTAATCTTTACTCGTTCGTATTATATATATATATTAAATTATTAAATATATATTATTATTATTAAATTTTTCAGTTTTATTTAATCATGTTTTAGAGTTTTCCTTACGCTAGAAATAAAATCTCATAAAATTTAAGCCTGTTGCTAAAAGATTTCTTCAACATTCTTTGCTTAAAATAAGAGCAATACATTTCACCAATAGTTAGGATTTTAATCTAACAATTTCATGAAAACTGCAATAGCATTTAAATACTCGTGTAACAAAAAGTTTATAATACGGAACAAGATGTTTTGAATAATAACATGTTATGCGCATAATCAATTTACATTCTCTAAACCTTACATGACAAATTTGAATCAAAACTATTTCAGTTATTAACTTTGCACAAATTTTGGATTTACCTTTTGGAGAAATTCAGTAACTTAAATTTCAAATATAATATTGTGTGAATATAATTTTATCTATTTAAATCAAAACTTAGATAATTATTACATTTTCACTTCTAAAATTTGATAATATGCAGTTTTAAAGCATTATGTTTAATATATGTTAAATATATGTAAAAATTCAGTCGTAGCATTTGTGATTCAATATAAGAACATGTAAATATGAGAATTCAAATATATAACACATACCTTTCGTCGCTACTTCTCTAAATTTTAATACAATTTCAATGCATCTCAAATATTATTTAAAAGTTAAAATAAGTCATTACTTACTCTTTGAATCTCGTCTGCAGTGTGGCGACCTGTATTTGAATTAGTTTCTTGTCTGAAAGTCTCCCATTCCCAAAAGGTTTGTCTTGGTTCGGGATCAGAACAGAAGAGGACCACAATCACAGCATTTTCGTCTTTGTCTACCACCAAATGAGATGTTACGGGAAATGTATCCACAAGAATCTGCGGGGGTCCTACAAATATAATTAATGGAATATTTAAAGAAGTTCAATAGACACTTTCTCTAATTTACATTCATTTGCTAAGGAACCAAGATTGAAAGTGGATATTGGGAAATTAAGGCCTTTTCTTACTATATCTAATTAGAAAACAGTTTTAAGATACTCAACCTTGCGTAAAAAAGATCTTGAATTAAAATTCTGGGTGTCCCAAAAATATGGCATCCGGGAAACAAATAAATGTATAAACACAAACAAATAAATATATAAAATAACAAACAAATAAATATAAATATATATGTTTTTAGTCTTGCACATTCGGCACTGAAAATTTTTACAGGGTGGTGCTTAGGGGGATAGGGGGTATTTCTGAATGTGCACATTGATACACTTGATGGCGCTATTAACCGTATGACTAAAAATGCTGACAACTGTTCTTTTTAGGTTTGAATGGAAGATAGGCAAGGTCTATCTTCTCTAACTTAGTTTTATTTCCGTCCAGCCAAATTGGCAATTTGAGCTTGAAAAACTCCACTCTGCACACGAGCGTCACTCATGAAAAGCAGATAGTCAATGATATAGATAACATGAGTTGTTTTTTGTCGAGAATACAGCCACACTAGAGAGATCCTGGATTATAGTCGCGTAACTTCGTTGAAGTCAAATGATATCGGAAATTTTTCTTTGGCGAGATACAGAGGTTGTCTGTGCATATTAGCTGAATTAAGTATGTATTATATTTTATTATACTGTGTTGGTAATTATTCCATGTCTGATTTAATGGCTTCTACAACTATGCTGTGCGAAAACCAATGATCAACAATATTTCCTCCTCAACCAATATGAGGAGTTACAGCGTCAGAATTTATCGCAATCTACAAAGGCTTATAACGTATAGAGACGTCTACAAAAATTTAAGGGGAATTTAAATTTTAACAAACAGTCGTGTCTTTACACTGGGCTTTTCTTATTGGACAAATCCGCGCTGAAAGATGAGCTGGATTATTTTACATCTCATCTAATTGATTTTTTCGATGCTTTAACAATTTGAATGGGTCCCTCTCACGTAGGACTGAATGGTAATGAAGTAGTTGACTCATCTAACAATGTTTTGCATGATGATATATACCACTTACCTATAAAGAAATCTCAACCATTAAAAATATGAAATAAATTCTTTTTTCGACAGTCCCACCTATCCACCCATGGTACCTAGGAACACGATATTACATGTGTTGGTCTCACCAACTCCATAATTTTAGATAAGCTTTATGAGTGACCACACCAAATTTCTAACTTTCCAAAAGGGGTGGAGGCCTATTACAGAGTGTGATTGGTGTAAAGCAGGTCAGGCCTCCTCCACTTTTATACTTAAATGTTACGATTTCAAAGTTCATGAGATTTTACGAGTCCCTATTTTATTTTCAGGCTCCTTTGAGGTCTTTGGTTTCATAGAGATGGTGCACCGTAGCTACACCATCTGGGATTAGAAAAAATAACAACACAGTTTTATTATTGCGCTGTTTGATTCGCTTGACGTCAATGGGCAATTGGATCATGAAGCGATTCTCCATCCCATATCAGAAACAGTTCTTTGATGCCCGACAGAAGTGGAAATACCGTGTTGAAAGGAAGCTACCGGATTGGTTAATCGAACGCGGTAAGGGGAGTGACTAAGTAGCTCTTGCAGACAAAGTCTTAATGGAGGAAGGTGAGTTCTGGAATTTATCGGGTTGTTGTTGCTCTTTATTCAAGCCGATCAACATTGACATCAGACAGAAGACCTTTCCTACTTGGTATAAAAATTCGTTTTTTTTTGTAATGAAACACTAATTTTAAACTGAGAGGTTTAAAATTAAAGAAAAATCAACTAAATCTCCTGTTGAGCAACTTGATATACAACATGTAATTTATTTCAAAGTCACTATAAAAGGAATTATTAAAAACAAATCTAACAGAATCTTTTCCTTTTTTATCATGTAGTGGTATTTTTCCAGAGTTACTGTCACGATGAGAGTAGCAATTGACTTAATCTTCTGCACCCCACAAAATCCACTAATCATCCCAATCATCCCTAACTTGAAATCGCTTTTTTTCGCGATATTGGCTGTTTTTACTAGACCCTTTCTCTCTGTCGTACGAATTTCTTTTTCGCTATATTTGTTTTTTTTTTCATTCCATATCAGATATCGCAATATCAGGTAGTAGTATTGCAATGATTCCCAGCCGTACCTCGTAGTCTGTAGGGTTGGCGACAGATGGCGCTGCCAATAGCCCTAATTGACCTTCTATCTTCCTTTTTAGTGAAATGAAAAACGGATTTAAATAGTAGTGAGAGAGAAAGAGAAATGTAACAAAGGCTCAATTTTTATTTAACTTAGAACTGAACTTAAATGCTTCTAAATATTCGTTTTATTTGAAAAAAAAAATGGAAAGTGGAAACACTTGAAAGGATTAAATTACTTTCTTTAATGCCTGAAATTTCATTCTTTTTCAGTTTTTTAAATCTTTTCTCGAAACTTTGTATTTTAACAAAAGCGTTTCCAAAACGATACATTTTACTATACTTTGTATGTTCACATTCAATATCTTTTCGTTTCACATATTCTTCAGTAATGAGTAAGAATGTACTGCATTATTCTAATGCGAAAAAGATTAAACATCGATCGGTACTTGAATACCCTTCTTCTATGGAATTGATTTTCTATATTTTTTACTTAAAGTACTGCTTCGGATCTTTTTATTTTAATTCTTAGAATCCAAAAAAAAAAAAAAAAAAGGAAAAACAACTTTTGTGTTGAATAAAATACATTTTTAAAGCTGATTTTTGTAATTATTATACTCTCTGTAACCACTTCTTTTATATAAACATTTCCGATATCTTTTAGCATTCACTTCTGTATGAATTAATCTAGTGACGATATAAATTATTTATATATTTCTAACTATTTTATAAATCTCATGTTTCAATTTATTAGTCAAGTTCGCATGGTTTTATAGTTATCTATTATTCGGTAATATATCAAATTCGATACGCATTTATAACAGGGCTGTAGCTACCTCCGTATCAATGATACATGGTCTCCAAAATAAAGGGGCCCAAAGATGCGAAAGCAAAAAAATTCTAAAATGGTAAGGATGCTCTCAAAAGAGCGCCTCCAATTAATTTTGGTACAGGGCCCACTCAGGACTAGCACCGCTAGTTAGTTATAACAGTTTTTCTACATGTTGAAATTTACACTTTTTGTGTTATTTATCCCCCGATCGACAGTAGCATCAGATCGAAGCCCACAATATTCATCGTGCCAACAGGGTAGAGGGACATATTACGTCTGCCGTTGTCCGCAGCTTTGAACATCACACAGGTGACAGTATGATTTCGCTGCCCCCTCCCAATTTTAAGGGGAAAACTTTGGGATGTACTTAAGTTTCCTATTCCTCTTTCCCTACTATCCACCTCTGTAGAGGATTTTGGCTAGACAAATATTTAAAGCGCTCCCATGCCGTACAAGCACTATACATTTACAAACACCCAAGTCTTCTTCAAGATTCAAATCCAGGCTTTACGGTAAAGCATTTAGCGTTTGGGGGTAGGGCTGTTGTATTATTGTTGTTGCTAATATTATTTTCAACCATGTGAACGATTATTCTCTTACGTATTCTATTCTTTATAAATCTCACATAATTTGAGGGATTTTCTTAATACACAATTATTTTGCATTACTATATCTGGCACACAGGGCTGTCTGTGGGTTAAGAAGATTTTTTTTATCCAGATTCTTTTCTAGAAAGGCAATTTTTTTAAATTTTCAAAGCGCTAGTCAGACCTACCTGTCTTATCGCATGCATTCAAAACTTGGAAAGTGACAAAACTAGGGGAAAACACAATGGTATTTTTTGAAAGGAAGAGATTCTAAGGAGTATACTTGGTGGTATGGAGGAAGACTGTAACTTGAAAAGGAGATTCAATTTTGAACTGTACGGCATATACTAACAACCTGACACTGTTAAATAAATTAAGTTAAATAAAATGAAAAGGATGGTTCTTGTGGTCCGAATATATGATGATAATACAATGGAAAAGGTATTGCTTCTTAGACCGACTGAAACCAGAAAGCAGGGAAGACCATGGTTGAGGTCAGATGGTTCTGTAAAACCTGTTTTTCTTGCAATAAATGGAAAGGATATCAAAGATCAATCAGAAGCCGTTATGGAAAAATTTTCAGAGGAAGGCACTGGCTCATATCTGGGCTGTTTAGCCATTTATGAGGATTATATCGTAACAAATAATTAATGACATAAATAAATTATATATATATATATATATAGTCTAATTCTCTACAAACTAGTCTAATTCTCAAAATCGAAAAACACATAGACAGTAAACAATCCACACAATAAAGGTGACACATGAGCAATCGAATTTTAAAAAAATGGATGCTTCAGTATTATAAACATTGTTGACTTAGGACAGCTTATGTATAAAATATTTTATATATAAAAAAGTGTGGTTGAACATATTTTTAGGCTAGCCAACCTTACCCCTTTATGTTAATAATACTGAGCAAAAACCTGTTGAAAATAATGGATAGGAATATCTAAATCCATAACAATATAGAGGGAATTTATCTAAAAATTGCACTTAAAAATGCAGAGCCAGCACTAAATTTGAGCGCAATATATATATATATATATATACTGAGTTTCCCAGGATTATCGGCAGGTAAGGAACATCACAAGATTTGAGATTTGCATAGCATTCACTGTCGGAAACGTCTTCGTTCGGCGCTAGGTGGCATTGTTCATAAGGGCATCGGAGGAGACAGACGGCATTAACTCGGTCATTTGAGCTGTTATTGCCTACAGATGAGTGTGGAATGTCTTACGAACAGAAGGAAATGCACGATCCGCAGAAATTATGTATCACGAAAAGTATCCCCAGAAAGATGCACTGGATCTTTAGATGTTTACTAATTTGCATCACAATATGTAGTTATATGGATCATAACTAGTTAATAGACATAGTGAGGGTGGCCCACAAGTGGCTCAAACTCCCAGAATGGAGCAAAATGAATTGGATACCGTTCGAAGGAATCCGAGTACCAGTGTATGAGCCGTCGCTGTCACCGTAGGAGGATCTTGGAGTAGTGGTCATCACGTTTTGCAGGAGGCAAGGCTGAAACCCATACCATCTTCGAAGAGAACCATCACCGCACCTTACAATCTATCTGGGGCTTGTGCGTTTTGGTCGGTGGTATCTTGTCGGCTAGAAGCGAATTGCCTATGTTACGTTTTATTTACGGTGCCACGCATGAGTCACTAGCAATGGTGGAAACTTCGAACATCTTTTGTGACATTTTCCCACATCATCTATCACAGTCAAAGTAATATCTTG
This sequence comes from Trichonephila inaurata madagascariensis, assembly GCA_019973955.1. Taxonomy (NCBI): domain Eukaryota; kingdom Metazoa; phylum Arthropoda; class Arachnida; order Araneae; family Nephilidae; genus Trichonephila; species Trichonephila inaurata. The sequence continues at coordinate 98,072 of BMAV01018086.1, read as the reverse complement.
ACCAATAAACATTTCAGAAGATCTTAGTCTTGTTTCTCTTCTTTTTGTACCTGTCATACTACTTTCTTACGATGTTTCCAATTATGGGTTGTTCAGCATATCTGAATCTTTGTGATGTCCCATATCCTTCTTTAAGGTTTGTCCCAATAATCCCTGGACCCCCTGCATATAGAGAGAAAACAAAGCTAGAAATTGAAAGTATGTATAATAATTGAATGAATCGTCACGATTCATCTTACGTGTTCAGAAGCTATAACAATGACATTAAATTAATCTCTTTTAATCCTTCGCATCTAATTGTCTTTTGATATCATAAATTGAACTAAAGAAACATTTTAATTAATAAATTCAAATGAGCTATTTATCGGAACAGAAAAATTTACACATGGCTTATTTTCAACAATATATCTCTAATACTTTATTTCACAGATATTGTAGGAAATAAACGAAATTAAGGGTAACAATAAAGTTATAATCATCTTAACCAGCTGTTGTAAAACAAAAGCGACAAAGAGAGAGATACTCATTACTTGAAAATTTAATTTAAGTATTCTTTTTTTAAATAATTTTCTAATCAGTGATATTCATATTCATATTTCATTATATTCGAATAATTGCTATACAAAGAATCTATTATAAAAATCCTTATACCGGTAATTTAAATCTGTCAAATCTCCTTACGATTTCTCCAAATAAGGTAAAATAGAACGTCTGAAGCATTCAACTACTCAATAAATACCAAGCAATGTCGACAGACGTATAAATACACTTAATTAACCATTACGTTGACCCAAATGTTACAGTTACAGTTAGATGCATTCAATACCCCGGAGATAACAATGCGATCGGGTGGGGACAAATAGTCACATTCGAAATCCCCCAAAAGTTTCTTTTGTTCAATTACTTGCCCTGCTTCCTTCACCAATTAGCTTTAATAATTAAAATAATCGGAATGGTTGTGGAGATATCTCCCCGAAAGTAATTCAGCAATTAAAACTCTTTATTTAAATTTCTATGAGTTTCCCTTCATCTGCAGAAGTAATTACGGTTCTTTACGGTCTTGCGATTTCATCTGGAATTGGAGAATTTTTACATGTGATCTTACACTTGAAGTGATTTTCTTCTTTTTTTGCTATTAAACATTAGGAACTCGTTAGCAAAATGCGGTTTGGCTCCGTTCTATTGCTCTGAGCACCATTCAAGAGATAGTTCTAACTTGGGTTTAATTAGAAAGTCAATGACCAATTACGATGACGTAGAAATAAATTTTTCTGGACTTTACAATAATTTAGATTTTCGTTCGGCATCGATGTTTAAAAAAAAAAGATGAGTTAAGATGTCGGGTGGTGTTTTTAAAGAAATATTTTGACTATTTCGTTTCTTTAGGTTTATTTCTAATTTACAAACTGCAGTTAGAGGCGAAAAAATATTCAGGATAAGTTAAAATTAGTTAAACGTAGAGTTTGTCATCTAAAACTTCAAGATGATTAAGTTTTGATTAATGAAATAGTTAAAAAAATATTTAAAACTGTTAATAGAATTAGACTGTTCAGTAATTTTAAAAAAATGTATTTAACACACATAAAAAATAAGGCTTGAATATTAAAACCTCATTAACAGTCTCATTAAGTATGTTTCTTTCTTGGAGTAGGTTTCAACAAAATAAAATTTTTTGCAGTTATGCTGTTTTGATACAAATGTAGTAAGAGTTTTATATATATATATATATATATATATATATATATAATACAAAAAAAAACTTGACTCTGAACGCATTTTAAGAACTAAGATTTCTTTTTTGTAAATGTACGTAATTTGCTTCTTATACTAAATATACAATATATACTTCAATGAAATAATTACTTCAAATATACCATGACTTAAAATGTTCAGTTGCCACTTTGAGCCAAAATATTTATAAAATTATGATTGAACGATATATTTTGCCACTTAATAAGATTTTAGACTGACAAAAAAGTGAATTATATTTGACAAATTATTTTTTTATCAGAATTTAAATTCATTTATATTAATAGTCATTAAAGGAAAACATTTTTAAATAAAGTTAGAATTATTTGTATTGAAGTTAATGCTTTTTTATTCTAAAAACTTTTTAAAAAGTTTAAATAGAGATAATAGTAATTAAAATTGATTATATATAAATTATTTTACTAGCAATTGCGCTTAATATTAACTGTAAATGCCAGCTATAATATTTTACTAGTTTTCAAAACAAGTATTTCCAGTGCAAGATAAAATTCTTATATTAACGTCTCACTCAAAATCAAAAATCAATCTATTGACAATAGATCTCGAGAATTTGTACCTTGGTAAAAGTGATGCGGATGACACCTGAGCTGGCATCACACCCTCCCAAATTTCCACTCCACATCACGTGAATACTTTGAGCCACGAGAGATTTTAAATGAATCAGCCCCCTTACACAATAAGTCTTCAGTAACACCAAAGATACGAACTCACTATTCACCGGCCTCAAGTTCGTGACCATAACACGCAAACTCGGCTATAGCTCATTTCCAATGATGCAAATCAAAGTTCCAACCTTTCAGAAGTTACAATTTACTATAAAATGATTGTTATTAATCTAACTCATGTTTACTTTGTTTTGAAAAGCGATGCATTACTTTAAAACATGGACGGGCAATCTCTTAGTTTTGGTGTGTTAAACCAATCTACCAATTTGATTCAGTGTGGCGCACAGTAGGACATTTTTGAAACAATTCGATTCCTTCGTAATGTATACAGAGTTAGAGAATAGAGGTCAATATTATAGAGAGAGAGAGAGTTACAGTTTTATTACATATTAAGTTTGCATCATTTAAAGATATTTCTTAATATAAAAATAAACAGCATAAAATAAAACTATTACTTCATTAAAAGTTTAAAAAAAATTTTAAAAATCAAAATTGTGCATATGAATGTTACTTAATTTTAAACATTTTTTTTTTAAAATACGAAATATGCAACATAAAATATAAGTATTTCCCTTCATTATAGCTATATAATTAAACATTATTGCAAACCCAGTGCTTTCATGCTCTTTGGGATGTAATATGTGTGGCTTTCAATTTAACACGATTCTGAGCATTAAGTCAGCGTTTCTCAAACTCTGGAGAGCGCCCCTAAGAGGGGCGTGATAACTCTAAAAGGGGGCGCGAGCATATTGAAAAATCGAAAGCAAAAGATTATTTCAAAAAAATATTAATTTTTTGAAAGTAAAACAAACAAAATACATTCTTTCATAATGAAAAAAAAAAATACATTTACACTCATATAATACACTTACAAATGTATCAGTACTGCACAATGTGAGCTTTATAATTATCTTAACAATACTAAGTTAAGAACAAGTTTAATAATTACCAGTGTCCACATCGGTTGGTCATATATAAAAATTAACACTTATCTGGATCTTTTTTGTACGGCTTATAATTAATCCCTTAACTGCAGATTAAAAGTTACGCGATTCACTCTCCAATGCCACCGTTTTGCACGCTGGCACGCATATGTGGTGTATTTTGAAGGAGGAAGAAAGGGAATATATGTAATATATATAAAGAAAATTCTCTGAAATAAGTAAATCCTTCTCAAACAATGTGAAGATCATTTTATTGCATTCCAGTCATTGGAATAATTTTATGAATACTAGTGAATATATTTCGCAAAGACGTATTTATACGTCCGTAGAAATTTACCTACTGTCTGAGCAATACATTTATACACGCAGGTGGCAAAGAGGTTAAATTCATATTGTATCTTTAGAGTCAAAGTATCGTATTATCGAATTCAATACATCGTTATTGTATGGAGGGGGGGCGCGATGAAAAATGTGATTGAATATTGAGTCGCAAGTATTGAAAGTTTGAAAAGCACTGCATTAAGTTTTAAACAATTTCCTTGCGGAATCGAAATGTTTTTCCTACGAGGAAAGATTTCTTAAGTAGATATGTAGAACCAAAGGCGAAGAGTAGAGTGTATGTAATTTTCTCTTTTCAAACAATTGAAACTCTCCAGCATTGACGTTCAATAATTGACAATACGGCTGTAAATTATCTTTAAAGCTATCTTTCAGATTCTGTAAATGTTCACAATTCTGAAGATGTTTGTGAAATAAGATCCATTACAAATTTATCAATTTTCACCCTCTCAAAAATTGACGAATTTGCAGAGAAGTGCAGAGTGCCACGGAGAATTGTACCCAGTGGCGCACATGCCAAATGTTGCCAACCCTTGCTTTAAAATACTTTTAATTAGCTTAAATAATCAAAAGATTGAAATATATTACTTCATCCACAAAGCAAAAGATAATACAAATACTGAAATATGCTGCGTCTTTTTTAAAACAAACAAACTCAGAGCTGTTATTACTGTGAGAGAACAAAAGTACGTGAAGTGAAAAGAAGAATAAAGGGAAAAATGTATAAAAGAAAGAATATCTTTTCCGTTGCGACTTTAGCGAATGGATCTTTCGGTTCCATTTTCGAAGTATTTCCGGGAAAAATTTACTTCCGGATGTTCAGTGCTAGTCTATATCGTAAATCTCATCTATTGAGATGGCTGTGTGAGAATAACATTTACAAACGACATAGGCCATTAAAAGTGAAAATAACTTCCGAAAAAGTTACGTAATGTAACGTGGATATATATTTATATTAGAATGGTGAGTACCCCACGGTATGAAACAGTTCTTTTTTTTCGGTTTCAGAAGTTGATAAATATTAAAACGGGAAACGTAATTGAAGATTCTACCAGCTTAAGGTTTAATGATTGTATGTTTGGTACTTCAAATGGAGCGATGAATCTTTATTTTATTATAATACTTGAATAAGCAGTGTAACAGTTATATTTGATATGTAAAATAGGATTTTTTCAAGTACTCTTATACTGGTATGTAGCATGAAATTAGCATATTTCAGCCTATTTTATTTAAAAACGAAAATGTAAAGTTGTAAATTCCAATTATGGCTTTGCAGTGGATTTTGAAGTTTTAGAAATTCTCATTGTAGTATTCATTTTTATAAAATTCTTCCAAGCATGATAAATAAGTATTTCTGAGACGGAAAGTAATACCATATTTACGATCCTTAAAAGACAATTACTGCTTAAATATTCATCAGTTTAAGTATTTTAATTTCAACCAGTAATGAAGAAGTTAAAATACAGCTTTCTACCTATATATCAGAAATCTTTTCCATCTCCAAAAATTATTTGTCTATATCTTTTCCTGATCTTAAGACCCAGGAAAACCTTTTTTTTTTTTTTGGTATAATTGATACATTTTATTTTCTCATATATTATTTCTTCTTCCACCTATTTATGATTATAAACGTGTGATTAATAAAGCATTTATAAAGTAAAGTAAAAATGAAAGTAAAAGTATTTACGCGATATTTTAAGACAATAAGTTCATTTTATGCACAAAAATTACGCATCTACAATTATTTAAATTACAAATGAATCCTGTATATATAATGTACGAAACTGGGAAATATGACAAAAAAAATACTTTTTTTAAAAAGAAAACCCGAATGTTTTTTGTACTTATAATGTATTTTATCTTTTAAATAATTAATGTTTCAGCTCTAAAATATTTGAGTAATTCAAACAAAAACTATTATTCGTCGTAAAATTAAAAGGAATTTATTTATATAAATATATTTTCGATTCTTGAATAAAATATTTTTGAAAGAGCAAAACATAAAGCAAGTATAAAATAAATTATACATGATTTATGTAGCAAGTATAAATTCCTGCTATTCAAAATATTTTGAAATAATTTTAAAGCCCTTACTCTAAAAACGAAATTAATGAATAAAAATATATTCAAACATAATATTCTTATTTTTGTTGTTGTTAAGTATTACAGAAAAAAAATATGTTAGAATCATTAAATTATTTTGAAATTTCACTTATAAATCTCCACGATGATAATATAATAAGAGAAAAGGGAATTGCTTTAAAACTGGTTATACTTCTGGGGAACAAATGAATTAATTAAAAAAATGTAAACCTTCAAAAAACGTATAAAGCATAAGAAAATTGAAATATTTTGCTCAAAAAGATGATGTATATTTTTGAAAGAGGTCCTTACATGTAAATATTTCGAATTATTTATGAGAAGATTTAACAAAAATTATTATGAATATTACGCGATTCTAAGAGTGATATCAGAAGAAGTATTTTATCACTCTAAATTTAAATCAGTGATAGAATATACTTCCGTATATTAATATATATTTACACCATACATCAAAATATTAAATGAATTTCGTAATTTTTACTACCAATTAAAACATGTACATGGTAGGGTCACAAAGTTCCCAGAATAGGTCAATTAGTAGTCAAAGTAGAACAATAATTTAATCTTATTGGCCCTCTAAGTACTGCCCTCCTGCATCCACACACTTGTTACAGCGTTCGAGCAACTGTTCAAAACACTTCAGGAATCCATTTGTTGAGATATAATTCGGTTGTTCGTTGCAATTTGAATCATGTCATCTGAATCAACAAAACGATGTCTCTTTAAATTCTTTTCACGCAATAAAATAAGTAAAAGTCCTTTGGTGTTGGAATCATTTCCGTATGCTTCTTCACCATATGGAGTGTCTTAGATGATTTTTGGAGCAAAACAAAAAAATCGATGTTTGGACGCAGCTCAAAAGACGACATTGCAAAATCCGATGAATAAAAAATTCGCTTTGTCAGAATTGATCATCTGCAGCTAATGTCAACGTTACATGAAATGAATTCCATATGATTGTGTGTTTTTCTTAACAGTACTGCCAACCCCCGAAATAGGTATTTCCCCCCTTACGAACACCTGCGTGTCAGTAGGGACCATTCTGAGAACTTTTTGAAAGCCATCCTATTGTATCATTGAATTAGTTGCAAAGTTTTAAGAATTAATTTGTGTTATGGGTTATATGATAAACTAATACCAGTAATTACACTTATTTTTTTTCAAAACTATTGTATTGTAATATTTATCAGTTATTAATCAAAACGTTCTCATCAACAAAGTAGTTTCTTAATTCAGTGCTTCTTAAACTTTCAATATTCGGGATCCAATACTCAATCATAATTTTCAATGAGGCCTCCCTCCATAAAATAACAATGTGTTTAATTCAATATTACTATACTTTGACGTAAAATATACAATACGACTTTATCTTCTCAGCCAGTGAGGTAATTGCCTCGGACGTATAAAACGTTTTTCCGAAGTACGATTTTTTCTGTGAATTGTGCTATCCATAAAACCATTCAGAAGGCTTTGGAATGCAATGACCTTGACAGTGTCTGCGAAGAATTTGCTAATTTCAGAGGATTTGCTTATTCTCTCTCTCATACACCACCTCTCCACCCCCAATACACCACATACGCTCGTGTACGTGTCAAATGGCGGCATTGGGAAATCGAATTGCGTAATTTTTAATCAGCATGTAAGATATTAATCATAAACCGTACATATTAGTAAGATAAATGTTAATTTTCGCATATAATTTTATATGACAAGCTCATGGGGCGGTGTCAATGGTGATTATTAATCTTGTTCTTTACTGAGTATAGTTAAATCAATTATAAAACACATTTCGCAGAACTGATATATTTATAAGTGTGTTATATCAGTGTAAATGTGTATTTCATTTTTTATTATATCAGAATGTATTTATTTGTTTTCCTTCAATAAATTAGTAATTTTTTTAAATAATCTTTTGTTTTTGAATTTCTAATAGCTCCCCCTGATAAGTTTATAGTGCCCCTTAGGGGTTGTTCCCCACAGTTTGAGAAACAATGCCTTAATATTTTATCAATTTCAATGCTCTCCTATATAGATAAAGTATATGTTACAAACATAATTTTCTTAATTTGAAAAGCAGAAATATTACTTGAAGCGAATTTTTATGCCCTTATTTCTAATCAGTAATAACACCTTATTTTTATTTAAAAAAACTATTTGAAAATTAGTAGGCATGCTTTCGATCTGTTTTAGGCATCTGCTTTAATTTTCACGCACACATTTGTTGGTACATTATTACTTTCCTAACCTTATATAAAAAGAAATGAATAAAGGCCTGCAATTAAATTCCTTCGAAATATGCCCGCTTCTAAAAGGATTCTCTTTTCTGAAGCCGAGAAATGCAATCAAACTTTGCCAATAAAATCCAGTTACTTTAATTTGAACCGAGCTTTGACGTTCAAAATTAATAACGGGTTTAAAAAACTCTTCGCTTTCGACATCTTTCATTACCGTTATATAATTACACAACTCGACGCTGCTCCTTAGTGCCAGACGGGGCTAAAAACAATAATAGTCTCATTGAAAACCAAACCGTGATAACAACTTCAAGCGCACAAGCGAGCAAAATACTTTCTTCCGTAATAAAATTCCACTACTTAATAGAAAATAGTGTAAGTGGTGCGATTTGGAAGTCGAGCTAATTGATTGTGAGGAAAAATTTTATGATACGAACGACAAGCTTTAGATATTGATACGCTTTTAAAACTTTTAACGGCGCATTCCATCGAAGGCGAATTTTATTCCTGTCTTTGCTCTCCCCTCCACCCCCAAACAATCTTCGGGTCTTGCCCGTGATTAAGTGCTAATTAAGAAGTTTTAAGCGAACGGTGCTGAGTTTTAATTAAAACTAAATAATGATCTAATTTTCAAATGCCACGCCGCTTTGTAGTTTGAAAGACCAACGTTTCTGCAAAGTATAATTAAAGATTACTGACAGAGATTAAACCTTTTGAACTCCATCGTCCAACTTTTCCGCACTATTCCCTTCTACCAACCTACCCCCTCTAACTTTCTCTCTCCATTTCACATATGCTTGTTAAGAGTCAAGGAATTTTGTGCTTTGTTAAGTAGATATCATTTGATTTTGGGAGATCTGAAGGGTAGGCGTAGTTCAGAGATTCTGTCTCAAGACGTTGTTTGTTATTAACAGACCAACAGACATGCAGACGTTGCTCAGAAATCCTGGGATTAATTAGCATTAAAGAAATCTTGAGATTTCCGTAATTTAGTGCAGAGTAAATTTGCTTATTACGTACTCATCAGTTAGCAATATTTCAGAGTTATTACCATTTCTAAAATGTTGGAGCTTTTAATTTGGAGTAATTTATGAACTATGATTATTTAGAAAATATAGTTATTAAGGTGTTGCTAAGGGTGTAATTTGAAAATTCCTGTATTACAAAAATAAATAAATTTTAAATGTAGTAATTATTTTAAGGAATTAGGAAGTATAGTTTATATGGTTTAAAAATATACTGCAAATTTCTGCAATGCAGGTGAATTTTCAAATCACTGGTTTATAAGTTTAGAAATTGTGCCTATGGGCATAGTTCATTCTGTCGGATAAATATATAAAAGTTTTAGAGACAGTGATTCTTTTTTATAGCTTTTTGAGTGAGTGATATTACATTTAACCCTTTATCTTCCGACGGTACATATAAATACCACTCACTTTAAAATTACATAGAATAAACATTTTTACAAATATTCTGTCTATACTTAGCAGGAATATTCTTTGAAATCCATTTTTCAAAATATATGCAACACGGGTTCTATGATAAATATTTTAGAGGAGAGGATGAATAGTTTTATAGCAAAAAGTGCGTTTTCAGCTGACGGCGTTTTCAGTGGATTGCGAAGATTATCATTTTTGTGCCGAAAAACTAGTTAATGTCAATATTTAAGTGTCTTATTTTTTTTTGTATGCTAATGAAAACCTTAGAAAACGATTTGATTATTTATTTAAAGTGAACAGTGCAGCAGTAAAAGTAACAGCAGTTACGGTTGAATATTTTTAATTAATTAATTAGCTCTAATGGATTAAGTTTCCCAATGTTGAGTATTTTGTTTATGTATATCCCTTAATTTTCAATGTAGTGATTCAATATATAATATATATATATATATATATATATATATATTACATGAAAAAATCTGTAGTAAATCATAATGCGGTAGATAAATGCATCTGTACGATTTGAATGTTTGATAAAAATTTAAAGCAAAAAATTGCATTACATTTATTGATTTATGCTAAATACTTTTTTAAAAATAAACCATCAATTAAATCAATTATTCAATCCATGATCATAAACTCGAGGCTGACTTTGTTTCATACGAATCGTGGGTTTTATTTCTGGTAACCCTAAATATTTAGCGGGTAGAACTTAATGCCTGTTAAATCTGTTTCGGCTTCAAGTTCTCCCGCTTGTGGGGTGAAGAAGTTTCAAAGTGAGATGACAGGTCATATGTTATTTTTGTTATTTGAATTAGGAACAAAATTAGAATGTTTGGTAGCTTCAAAGCTTGATGTTAATATATAATGAGTCATTGAAGATTCTGAAATGATTTTATATATAAAAACTTTGACTAAATATAATCAGTACTTTAAAATATTTACTAAGAAAATAGCTTCAATGTTTTTATTTTCTGCAATGGGGATGCACATTGGAATTTCTACCTTTGCAGACCTAGTACATTCCCCAGGAGCTGGTATCACTTTTTAGTGTGGCACCATTTAGGCGATTCCAATTACCGCAAGTAATTTTGACGCTCAGTTTTTTCTCCAGAGGGAGGAACCTCAGCTCTGCCGATGCGAAATTTGAACTTAGGAATTTAATTTTGCAGAAAGCATCCAAGCCAAGGGACCATCAATGGATCTTTTTCATGCCATATAGTCATAAAACATGGCCGCTGTCGATTTTCTGCATCAGAAAAATCCACTGACTTGGGCCAAGGTCGAACTCACAACATTGGGTACAGAGGGCCAGCGACTAACCATCTATGCTACCCAGTGGGCAATAGCTTCAAATTATTATTCCCACGATATTTTAGAATAATTCACTTCGTATTAACTTAAACAGTACTCTACCGTTCTAATAAATCCCTGATTTGTTATATATCATTGATGGCGATATTCTATGTATAAATGAAAACAATTTTGATGTTAAGTGTCAGTTGAATTAGATTATACATATAAAATTGTTTTAAAAAATATTACAAAAATTACTTAAATGCAAATTTCCGGCAAAAGATATAGAAAGAAGGAAATATGCCATAATACTTTAATAATGCTTCAATAATATTTTGTCTATATATAACTAGAGCTTCTATAAAGCGGTTGAAGCGGGTATCAGGAGATAATACATAGGTTAATCTTAGAAAAATTCACATTATTCTCGGAGTTATGATTAATTGAAATAATAACAAGCATTATTTTGTTAAATTTCCACTACTCTGGTACATTAAAATAGGAGTAAATCTACTTTTAAATTGTACACTCCAAAAATCCTAATTCAGCATCTGTATAGAAGTCCCAGCAACATAAGAAAAAAAAATCGTTATTATAGAAGCATTTTTCCTGAAAGCAAAGTGTTTTGAAAATATCTCATTATATCTTCATTTTTGCTTACAAATTCCACTTCAATAATTTTTACTAAAATCATTTTTTAAAATTATTTTATACGTATAAGCTTATTCAACTGATACTAAATTAAAAAAAAAAATGTGTTCCGTTTGAAATTTCTTCAAAAACCTCTCTCTCCGAACACAGTCATTCAATTTATATTTTTTTAAAAGTAAATATTAAATTTTATTTAGAAAATTTACTTAAAAAAACACTATCTCGAGTTATTTATATCACAAATCAAAGGAATACTATAAACATACCTTATATGATTGCTATTCTCCGAAAAGTATTAAAACATTCTTTTACCTGAAGAATAGAGAATTTTAGTGTCTTTCATCCATATAACTAAGGAACACTGCCCAAGAAACCATGCTTAGAAAAAAAAAATCATCATGGTATAGAATGGAATGCATTATTCCAATTGCAATGACCTATATTCTAGTTTCGATAGCAATACATTCTTTTGTTCGTTCCGAAAAAGCATTATCATTCTCGAAGAAAGTAGTAAGATGAGGGCACAAGACGCATATTGAGTACAGATATTTCTTATTCCAGACGCAGCATCTTATATTATGACCAAATGCTTTTATTCCGTGTATTGAAGACTAAAGTAGTATTTGTATGAATATGAACGAATGTCATTAAATTGTTTCAAAAAGTTTGTTTGCGTGATTTGCTGACAAAAAGAATTGTAGCTAAATTCTGAATAAACAGACACATAGTGTCCTTAGGTTCGTGATGTTTAGAATTTAAACATTTAAATGTAAAATGGATCTTTGAAAAGAATTCTTAAATTAAGCTGTAAAATAACATGTTGTACGACTTATAGCATAAATGTGGTGAGAGGCATTTCATTTGTCTGCAGCTTTTGCTTTGAAGGACCTAATAAATATTTTGTTTAAAAAATATTAATTTATAAAACTCTTTGAGGTATTCTTGTGGAATGATGTTTTGTGTGTGTGAACCAACAAATATAAAACAACTTATATTTATTCAACATAAAAATTCTCTAGTAACATTAACCGAATAAGAAGGAAATTACATTAAAAAAAAGCATCAATTTATCACAGAATAGTTTTCTTCTTTTCTAATGGTGCTACGCATTGGTATTTAACCTTTGCAGACCTAGTACATTCCTCAGGAGCTGGTATCACTTTTTAGTGCGGCACCATATAAGCGATTCCATACCGCAATTAATTTTTAAATCTAGTTTCCTCTCCATAGGGAGGTACCTGAGCTCTGACAATGAGAAACCGTACTTTGGATTTTAATTTTGTCGAGAGCACTTAAGACAAACATACACTCCAGGGAATTTTTTCATGTCGTATAATAATACGGCATGGACGCTGTTGATTTTCTGCATCATGAAAACCCACCGACACAGGCCGGGATCCAGCCCGTAAACTTGGTAGTATAAATTCAGCGTCTAACCAACTGCACAAACCATACACAGCCGACTTTGTAAATATAAATAATAATATTTATATTAATGTTTTCCTTAGAAATGAAGAAATTTAAGCTTGTCTCTCAATAGATAATTAAAACCTTTCTATTTATCAATGAGTTTGAGAATATATGCAGAAGATGCAGAAGGCCAGCCACAAACCAACCACGCCACCTTGCCGGCTATTACAGAATAGTTCATTCTTCAAAAAGCAAAAACAAAATTAAATTTATATGTAAGTTAAACTTCCCTTTATTTAAAATAATATTAAGAAATGGATTTAATCATACGTGTGTATTTGAATAAATTTGATTCAGTTCCGTCATCTTCCAGCGATTGTATTGTTGGTGGCGAGGAAAATGTAGAACATGTGCTCCTTCTGTGTTTCAAGTTTGTCAAAGAAAGAAGGATCCTAAGACTGGTTCTCAAGGACTTAATAAAATTTGGTCTCCGAATTTTCACCGACTTATTTCCACCAGAAAGGCTTTTAAAAAGTTGCAGTAAATTTATTGTAAATATTTGTCATCCTTCATGACTTCAAAATTACGTTTTTTCTTTCCTTTGTATTTGTATTTCCTACTTACTTCTGTAACCGGTGCACGTAAGTGGAGAGATAACCATCTGGTTCAAGGGTCGTAAATTTTAATCATTTAGCGGACAACTTTATAGAACTCAAAGGTATGTTGATGACATTCTGTGGTTGAGACCATTTTCCTACTACATATTACCAACGTTATACATCTGGACTAGTGACACACAAAGGGGGGGGGGAGTTGTCTTAGGGGTCCGGACATCCCCCATAACCCTTGATTTTTTTCGATTGGTTATAATCCTATGTATATATTACGTAAAATTTAATTATATATTTGTTATTAATAATCAATTTTATTAACTAATGGTAATTATTTATTCAGTAATTAATTTTTTATTGTTTTTGTTCCCCCAAATCGGTAAAATCAAAAGAATATGTTGGGCGGCGTATTGAAGCATGATACCAAAGTGGTGGACTTTTGACCTTGCCTCCTCCCCCTTGAAAATTTCTTTTGTGAGCTACTGATCTGGACCAGTGATTCACAACCTTTAGAACACCAGCGATCACTAAATGTATAATTTTCATTTGGCGGGCCATTGCAACTATATTGTCACTTATTTACATCTCTATTACATTTCCATGTCACTGAAAAGGAACTTCCCGAAAAACATAAACAAACCGGTTACTCAAAGCAAGTATCAACAAATTGAAGTGTCGTGCTGACAATTTACCATGGATACCAACTCTCACCTTCAAATGTCGATAAAAACACCTGCAAAAGTGGCTAAAAAGTCGTTAAATTCAGAAGGAATTTCGCCACAAGAGCAGCCAAATTTTTTAGAAAGTTCATCTTCCATAATACATTTTATTACTACCCATTTGTGTGTAACTGCATTTTCGTTAAAAATATAAATAATGTCTCAGCTTTTCTGATGACCATTAACCATTGACCTGTTGACGATTTGCCCCTAAACAATTGGTTGGTGACCACTACTCTGGACTATCTTGCGTGTTATTGGTATTTTTCTTAGACCAGAAATTTTACAATAACTGTTGTAAACCAAACATGTATGACACATATAGGTGGCCAGATTTGGCCTCTCCAAAAATTCCCGGATCTGCATCAATAATTAATGAATGCATTGTAGAATATGTTGCAAGATGGGATTATTATCGATCTTTACAATGATGTAGAGAAAAATGTATCACCACGAAGAGAGATGGGGCTCACCCGTTACTTAATTTAATATAATTATGCGATTCCAACTATTAATTTGCTTAAACTGTTGGAATTATGAATCATATTATTATCTGTATATAAGTGATTCACAGATAAGTATTGCTTCTGTTTACTTTCAATACAAACAATCAATTAATTTCTTCATGCTGTTCAGCATTTCATTGAAAGAGGTATACATGGTGCCAGCACCTTTAGCACTGAACAGCATTTAAGTATGTTCTTCATTTCATTTTTGTTAATTTTATTTAGAATAATTATTAAATAGTTTAGAATTATAGAATTGAATGTAATGAAGAATCAAGTTTCATACTTCAATCAATGCCTCATTTCTTCAATCAAACACACATTAATAAAATTTATCACTAGTTTTGTAATAAAGAGTCTTATTTTTAAAAGAATTTAAAGTAAGATATTTCAAGACAGGAAATAATTATGAAAGGTTTATATGTTGTCAGTATATTATAAAGAAAAAACTAGTAAGTCATCAATAAACATACTTATAATAGGAAAGGATGGAATGCGTGGTTTCTACAAACCTCCTCACGCACACACTCTACAGTACTTAAAATCTTATTGAATTAGAAGAGTCAAAAATTAAGCTTAAATGGACTAGAAATTCACTGAAAAGCAAACAACCAACAAAAGTTTACGTACAAAAATAAATCTACAAAAAAAAAAACTTTTAAATTCAGGAAAGAGCAAGTGACTAATCTTACAACCTGATAAATAATTTAAAAAAATAATTACCATTGATTTAGTTTCTGCGTGAGGAATTAAAACAGTAACAGGACGCTAGCTTTTATTTAAGCCAATAAAGCACTTCTCCTGTAGTGCGATATTTGGAACCTATTTCATTGATAAGATCTTGTCGATGCGGCCGAGAGAATGTATGGCAGATCATAATCTAGAGTTCCCCGTGGGATTCCTCGTCAATGGAAATGTGTCGATTCTGGAACGCATACAACCTTTTTGTTTAAGAATTTCTCGACTCTATCGTGTCCGGGGAATAAATCTTCCTTCGTACTCTAGAGGGTTAGTGATTTTTATGCCACTGCTATCTCACGTGTCTTTTCTCTGACAAGAGACTTCCATTTTATTAGGTAAGTGACACAGCTGCAAAACTTTGGAATCTACTTTTATATTCTTTACTGTGCTACTAATGCTGTGTTTGATGAATAATGTAATTATTTTCAATCTATCAATAGAAGCTAATATTATTATTCATCTATAAATACTTTAAATTTGCGCTAGAAACAGTATTTAACAATTCTCTAAATGGGCTATATATATATATATTATATTGTTTTGAAATTGTATTAAGTCTTTTACCGGACAATAATTCGTAAAGTACAGCCATTGTACAAGGAAAAAAAAAAAAAAAAATTAAACATTATTAAACTCAAAATTTAAATATTAATTCAAAAAAATTAAAATTTTTAAAAACAAAAAAGCTATATATTAAATTATAATTTTAATTTTTTTTTATATTTTTAAAAAAAATTTTTTAAAATGTTTTAAAAAAAAAAAATGAAGAATATAAAAATATTATTTTTCATTTTTTTTAAAAATAATATTTTAAAAGGGAATTACAAAAGGGTCTTTAATTTTACAAAATTTTTATTCTGAGAATACATAAATCCCAAATTTTTAATTTTTTAAACATTTTTTTATTAATCAATTTAATCATTCCCCAAAAACAAAATCCCTTTCCTTTTTTCAAAAACCACAGATGAAATGGAGGGCAAACAGATTAAGTGGGATTGGTATTCAACTGTGTGGAGAAATTTAAGAAAATATTGCAATTATTTTTTTTAGGGTGGAAAAGGGTGCTGATCTAAGCGCAGATTGTAATAAGTGAGCAATCCCAATAAAGCGGTCCAAGTACGGGGAAAATAGTTCAGTAAAACTGTGGGTATGGACTGGGCGGGAAACGTCCCAACCCGTGTCTCTGTGACCGCAAGCCACAGAATAAGGGGCTCAGATAATTGAGATTGGGCCAGAAAAAGTAATGAGTTTCTGATGGATGAATTAGGAGTTATCATTCATCACGTCGATGGCTGCTGAGTGGGAGCGCTTAGTTCTTCCAAACTTTAATGTCTTTTCATGATATTAAAACGCTTTCAAATTGCTCTTTTTAATAAATAATATTTAAAATTAAGATATAAATATTGAACATTAATTAAAAAAAAAAAAAATTACACTGATCTGAATAAAATTTCGCTGTGTCAGCGGGCTCCCTTTTCCAGCGAACAGTTGCCATACCTGTGTGCAACAGTTTATGTATAAGCTAATGGGAGCCGGTCATATGTTTTGAAGGATGCTTAGGCAGCTCTGGGACTCTTAATTTTAGTAGAACAGATAATGAAAGCTGCCGACTGATCTGATTATAGTTGCGGATCAGTTACACCTTTATATGACATTTGTTTTTCGAAGTAGAAATGGAATTTTCCAGCAGGATAACATTAATAGGCTCGAATTACATAAGAATGGTTCGAAGAGCCTAGTATTTAAATTCAATCAATATTCTGGCAAACTAATTCACGGGATCTCAATCCCAAAGAGCACATTTGGGCTTTCATAGGAAGGCACAACTCAGAATTCAAACACCTCTATGTCGGAATATCTCACCTTTATGTGACTGTGACTTAGACATTTGCTACAACCTGTTATACTCTGTACTAAGAACTTGTGGTACCCATACCAAAAAAAAAGCTGCAACCACTCAACTGACAAAAGGTGGTACTATACGTATCTGAATAGGTGTTAATAATGTTTTAGTTATATGAATACATAGGAGAAAAGAGCGAATCACTCACTTACTCATCACCAGATCTCTGGAACCTTTAGACAATAAACTTTAAATTTTGTAAATATGTTTCTTTTAGAAATCCGTTGAGAATGAGATTTTCAAAAATCGTTTCCGAGGAGGGGCGTCACAAGAGCGTAAAAGATAAATATACTTTGGTTTTAGAAATTCACCGTGTCTCATTTAAATCAAGGGTCGAGGACTGTAAGAATGTTTTCATTACAATCTAAAGTTTAATGGAAAGATTTAGATAACGATTACATAAAAACAACATACAGCCTTGACACACATATCGTGAAATATCCAATGAAGAGGGTAAGTAAAATCTAATCATATGTATGTACCAGGTGACACAAAAGTCCGTTAACAATTGTAAATTTATTATTTAATGGAATAATGAACACAGGTCAAGATTGACACACAGGCTTGAAATGACATGTGGTTTTATTGGAACCAAAAAAGTGTAAAAATGACCAACAGAGGGCACCTTTTATAACTAAAGCAGTAATTAGCATAATAACTAACTACTACTGTGTTTTTCAAACTGTGGGGTGTGAGTATATCAAAAAATCGAAAAAAAAAAAAGATTATTTAAAAAATTATTAAATTTCTGAAAAAAGCAAAACAAAATATACTCTGAAATAATAAAATATAAAATTCACATTTACACTGATATAATGCATTTACAATGGGCTTCATAATTAATTTAACAGTACTAAGTTAACCAAAAGTTTAATAATTTCCAGTGGCCCTATAGACATTCATAAAGTTATATACGGAATTTAATACTTTTCATGATAATTTGTATGGTTTATAATTAAAGTCATATTGTAACCTTACATCAAAGTATATTATTATTGAATTCAATGCAATGTTTTTGTATTTAGGGGGGCGCGATGAAAATTGTGTGGAAAGTATAGAAAGTTTGAGAAGCACTGAACTATTAGCAATAAACGATGTTCATTATAACAGTTTTTCGACATGTCGGTCATCTTTCATCAACAATACTTGTAGTCGAAGGACAATTTTCAGAATAGCACTGTACAGCATACCTGCAAGTATAAAGAGAAATTGCCATGCTGATGTTGACTTTTAGCATCCCTAATGAGGCCAGACGACCGTGGTAGATTTGTGACCTTAGGTGACCCTACAGCTAATAATCACAAGGATTGAGGGCTGAAAGACCAAGTATGATGCATTTGGCAGCTCAGCATACAATACCAAACAATACGCAAATGGGTTTTTCACATTCTTCTTATGGTGATAAAATCGCAAAAGATATCCATTCACAGTACAGTTTTATTAACCATTCCATGACGGGTTTGTCATGTATACAACAGTCTCAAATCCCCTTATCAGGTGGTAGGCCATCCAATGCGCTTTTCCGTG
This sequence comes from Trichonephila inaurata madagascariensis, assembly GCA_019973955.1. NCBI lineage: Eukaryota > Metazoa > Arthropoda > Arachnida > Araneae > Nephilidae > Trichonephila > Trichonephila inaurata. The sequence goes on along the minus strand of BMAV01018086.1, from coordinate 79,214 downwards.
GGGACGCCTAATCCTGCGGAACAAGCAAAAACGTGGTTCACCAGTGCATCCCTCTGCTGCTGGTGACATTTGGGATGGATGCATATGTGATTCACCCGTATACAAAATGATTTCCGGTGATCAGAATGTCTTCATGAAATGGTAGCAATGCATTTTCTAGTAAAACAAACATGCTGCAAATACTGTTGTATCCATTTCCTCTCTGACTAGTTTATTTTATACACGATTTGCATGCGGCGTAGCTAGCGTTTTGCTATCCAGCACCATCTGTTGGCTATTGCTTTTGCAATGTTTTTGGTTTCAATTAAACTACATGCCATTTCATGCATGTGAGTCAATTTGTAGAAATCTACTTACATTATTCCATAAGTTATTGATTTTTTAAAATATTAATATACTTTTGTGGCGCTTGATATATCCACGGTTGGTAATAGCATCAGTTTAGTAGATTTTGCTTAAATTTTAAAACATTAACTTAAAATTTAAAAATCCACCACCTGAAAACAAATATATAAATCAATATTTAAATATTTATTATAATATAAAGGAATAGCTGGGATATTTTGCATTTTAATATCAATAACAAATCCTCTATTATTCAAGTAAAATCAACTAAATAAAAATAGGACTAAGGAACAGTTTCTAATGAATGCAATGAAATAAAGTGCAGACAGCACTTTTCAGAACTCACTTTCTGACTGTGACAAAAGACTTATCTGCAGCTGTAGATAGAATTAAATCTGCAATGTATTCCAAATTAACCGAAAGAGTACCAATAAGCCAGTTAATCTGATAAGGAAACAAATGGTCCGGATAAACCTGAAAGTATTTTTAGCCAGAGAAAGAGAGATCAGCTCCAGTGAATTCAGGATATCCAGATAATCTTCTAACTTGATTTTTAGTATCGCTGCTCTAATCGATAGAGGGCCCATAAAAATCTTAGTGTTTCAGTTTTATGGGTTGCAGAAGATCGAATCTCAGTTGCGTTACCTTTGTAAGAATCATAAATCGATTTGAAAATACCTACGGACTAGAAAAAAATTTAGAGAGTTTGCCTCTTTCTGGACTTTATATTTTTTACATTTTTTCTTTTTTTTTTCGAAAAATATATTTATTTAAGATGACTGGCTAAGTTCGGAACAGAGTTTTTGAAAAAGAGTATAAATGAATATTTTTTTTTTTATATTTCATGTCAGTATATAAGTTAATTTTTTTCTAAAAAATAAGAGAGAATATCATTTTTTAAAAACATTTTTCTTTCATAATAAATGCTTCCATAATAATAATCCGTGACGAATTTTGTGTAAAACAGTGTAAATAACTTGTATTTGAATGTGTAATGTATTTATATGACTTTGTGTTTTTCAAAGCCACCTGTCTACGTAGTCAGATCAGGCCACGAAATTCATCGTGGCAAGGCTAAAAGTACGCCTGACGTTGGCCTTGCTTTGAGCACCATACAGGTGACAGTACGAATTAGCACGGAGAAATTTCCGAAGGGACGATAGATCCTTACGATAGATAGCGTCACTACCGAACCCCACCTGCACAATTTAGGCATGTAAATGAAGAGGAGGGAAATATTCTCCAGTCCCCTGCACTTGTGATTTCAGCTGCGACCGCCCACAAACTTCAGGACCCACTGATTTAACGAGCATGCACTCCGTGTGTACTCAGAGGGTATTTGGTGGCATCGGGCATCGAACCCAGGCCTTCCGGTATGGAGTCAGTTGCACTAACCACTAGGCTATCCACGCCTATATTACTCTTATTACATTCATTTTATGCTAAAATTGTAGTATTCGCAAGCATTGTCGTTCCTTACATTACAATGATGGTTTAATGGGATCTTGGCGAAATCTTTGCGATGCAGCCAAGTTGGAATAATTTTTGGCAACCTAATTGGCAACGGAGACCAATTTGGTGACTTGGCGACCTTTTGGTGAATTCGGGACCATAAGGATTCTTCTAGGAATTAGTGGGAGAAATTGAAAATTTACGATCTGTGATGCTAGCGGATCTTTCTCGAAGGATCCGTGAGTCCTATAAATAGGGAGACGCTTGGCGAAACAAAGTTAGTATTATTTTGACTAGCAATTAGTAGTCATACCTTGATCATGAACAGTCGTCTAGTGATTATCTAAGTTGTTGAGTAAGACAAGCTGTTCTTTTGAATAATCTTTTGCATACGTATATTTTAGACACTAACAGCTGTATCTGAGTGCAGTTGAAGAAGTGAAGACCTTCTGAGGTTTACTCTGGGAATTTCATCGTTTATCCGGTATGTCAAGGATTGAATTTTTGACAGTAAATTTCCGTCGCTCTTAAAGAACTGTCTTTTTCTTAGAAACTTGTGACGGGCTCACGCGTCTTTTCTGTAACATAACCTCTGGGTTCTTTGACGGCCAAGATTAATGGCAAATCTTTTCCAACCCAAATCCAAGTGAAATGCAATTGTAAATGCAAATAAGATAGCCTTTAAACGAACAGAAGTTTTAGTAAGCGAGATGGCAATTTAGAAAGTTATGTTTTGGAAGAGACAGAAGTTAATTTGACGGCCTATCAAAGATTACAGTTTCCCTAGCCATTACTACAATGTGCAACTATTGTACGCGTGTCTAAAAGTCTTTTGAAAGGGGATTGAACCTTAGCGTGATTAAAGGCAGGACTGATTTTTTGGGATATTAGAACTCGTAATATTATCAGAATTGAAAGTAGGCGGATAATATAATATTTGATATGGATCCCAAATTACGCGATCAGGTTTGCTACAGCTGTGTGTTTGTTTATTTTCACTTAATATAAGTTTATCCAATTTATTAGAAATTTAAGTTAGACTCTTAATAAAGTCATATTAAGAATTCTAAAATGTCGATTCATTTCGAGAAACCCACACCTCTAATTCACGCTGACAATCAAAGATATGGTCGCCATAGAACGACCATATCACAAACTGATTTTGCATATAATCCTCGAACCCGACTCAACGTAACAATGGTAATAATTTATTCAAATGTAGCTTGAACTTTTATACCAAGAAGGAACTAAAATTATGAAAAATTCACATTATATTCAGAGTTATGATCACAATTGAAGTAATAACTGTAAAAATTCTTCTTCTCTGATATAATAAACTTGAATAAAAAAGTTTCTTAATTACATATTCCAAAAATTTAATTCTTTTCTAGTTCTTTGCTTATAGGTACAACTGGTTACCTGTAAGCAAAAGATTTATATTACAGAAAAAAAAAATACTTTAAAAATAACCCATTTCTCTTTATTTTTTGATAAAAAACTGCATTTAAATAATTTTATCTAGTACTAGTATTCTTAAAACTATTTTATAGAATATTCTAATTAAACTGACATTAAAAATCAAAGAAAATCATTCATTTGTAAGCCTTTTTAAAATTGGCGGTTCCGAAAAGACCTTAAAGAACTCAAATGAATCCAGAATATTAATTTGAAATATGTGTAATAATTCTTATTTGTGTCGCTGTTCTGCCTTATTGATTTTATTTCTTTAGACAAACTATAATTATTTTTCAAATTGTTTATGCGAATATATAAAAGGAGTGAATTATTGTTTTTTTATTTCAAGAAATTACTAGTTGAAGACGCAAAAAAAAAATCATAATCATCGTTAAGCTTATTATTTTGTTTACTTTTTACGTTATTAAAGTAATTATATTAATTATTTATATATATTTTCAACTACGATAATTTGAACAACTTTTTAAGTTTCAGAAATATAGTTTATTTCATTGAATTAGGTGTCATTCTTGATTATTTGAGTTATTTACTCCCTTAAATAACTCATGTACATTTTTCTGTGTATATTCTATTTTTTTTCATGTTTTAAGCACTTTTATTATATAAGCTCTTTAGTTATTTATAAGTATCATTCTCACTACTTGACGAAAGTATTTTCATCTCTTATTTTGAGAAACATACTTGGTTTATTTCTTTATTTATTTATTTATGTGCGCTTCATTCTTTTATTTTTTATTACACTTTTTACATTTAGTAATTCTATTACTTAATAAGCATACTTATACTGTTTTATGCTTTTGTTTGCGTTTGGTTCATTTAGTACAACGTGATATTCTTAAGAGCAATAAAAAATAACTGGAATATTAATAGCGTGTTTTGTTCCTACTTTTTAAAAAATGACTCTTGAAAATTTTTCTAATTAAATGATGTTCTTCAATTTCTCTCAAATTGCATCTTAGAATTCTTATTATAAATTTTATTTCTGAATACTTTATTCTACAACAAGAATGGTAATTAATTCAATCGCGATCAACCGGTTTATCACCAAAACATTTTGGGATAGCCACCTTTGCTAAGACCTTAGAAGCGCATACTAAAAGAAACCTACTTATTGAACATAGACCCCAGTTAGATTGGAAGATTGGGTTTTCATAGTCGATGTGACTGTGTTTACTTAAAGAGTGTTGGAAAACAAAAAAGGAAATTTTTTTTGACAATTTGAGATTTTTACATTTACAAATTGTACCCTTTAAGTTGTAATCATTTTAACTTTCTAAAAATACATTACTTTAACCTCTAGGATAATTAGAAGCTCTAAAAACATATTTTTTAAATAATCGTTGAAACTGGGCCATGCCCATTTGAATGGTGAAAAATGTAAGCAAAGTACTTCGTTTTTGCTTAAAAGCTGAACGTCTGATAGAAACTAAAACCTGTATCTTTTATTGCAAATTGTGCTCTTTATTTTTTATTTCCTAGCCGATTAGAAATCTCACTGTATATATTAAAATCTGTTTATCCCAAAATGTAAATTTTGATGTTGGATTTATTTTTTCTGAGAAATTAGTGTCCACAGGTATGTAAATTTTTTTATGATACGTTTATATAATGATGGCTAATATATACTGAAATTAGCCTTTTATAAAAAAAAACTCAAAAATTCATTTATTACAGATTTTTATTGTGAAAAACGGATCGAATTTCACTATGTTTGATAGATTATTTTATAAATTACGAAAAATTTCAAAATTAGCTAAAAAGCTCATTTGAGTATAATGAGAAAGTGTACTTTAATTATATGAAAAATTTCAAGCATTTACATATAGCAGATTTTGAGAAAAGGTACATCGAAAACCGGCAATTTAACGTTGTCGGTATAGAGGTTTCCTACTCTTCATAAGCAAATGATTCGATAAATGTATACACGATGTATCTACTTTCGAGCATACGATGACGTTTAACACGTTCATTTTCGCTGTAGGAAAAAAAATTATTAATGCGATGCAAGCTGTATAAATGAATTTTTTCTCTCACGCCGACTGAAGAGAAGAATAAATGTTGATGTTCAGCTCTTCCCGCCATAGCACGAAGTTACCTACTTAGACATCATTCCACACCCCGCGCTTTCACGGGAATGGATTTCCGTGTTGATGCCATGTCTGACGATGGCGCGGGACTTGACAATGACCAAATTAAATACATGCATCGATTTCAGATTCATCGGTTCACTTATTCTTTATACCAGCTGCATTGAACACGTCCACGTTCCACGGGACGCTCATAGTTCATCAAGCATTCAAATTGACAATTTTGTGTTATTTGTTATAAAAACAGTAATCTGTCATATTTTTAAAAAAATGGGAACAATGTGTAAAAAAATGTTAAGGAAAATAAATAAATATATGACTTTAATACAGAATGGTCAAACCTACCACACTCGGTGGACCGCAACACCTTAAAAATATTAGAAGTAGTAATTCTGAAAATTCTTGTTAATTTTCCGTAAATTATATCTCATAATTATTGGTCAATTTGATTTCTTAAGTCGACCTCTAAAGCAAGGAGGCCTATTGGAACCGAGGTGGCCCAATGGAACCGAGCTTTCCTAAAAGGGCGGGTCCCCGAGAAATAACCAACTCCACATCCAGCTTTTTTAAACAAAAATCTTAATCCTTTACATTTTTACAAAAGAAATATACAAAGTTAGATTTAAATAGTTTACAGGAATTTTCATTAAATATGTAGTTCTAAATAACAGACAAATATTAACAACACCACCGTGTGGTGATGGGTTTGAATAGTTCGAATATCGCTCAGGCATTTCATAAGAGATGACTAAAATAAGTTCCCAGTGCTAGGGGTTATAATCGGGTACCCTGCCCCTGGGGATTATACCAAGGACTGGGCTCCAGGTTAGGAACTGGGCGGGAGGCTAACTACCTCACCCTGGAAAAACATCTTGTTATTGAATCGCAGAGAGAATGAACCGGGTGGATCTTATGTCAACGACTTGAAAGCGAAAATGGAACTGAAGACTGGAACTTTTAGTGCACGCACACTCATCAAGATAGTCACTGAACATTCTCATAAATAGATGGGAAACAATGGCAATATATAAAGATGGTTAAACTAACTGAGATATCTTGCCAGAAATTGGCTATAGGGCCTTAGAAGTTGTACAACATGATAAGACATAAATCGCAAAATTTCCTGCTAATTTTGAACCACTGTCAAATGAAGAAGAGGACAACTGAACTGACATCTCTCTCGTAACTTCCTCTCAACACCAAAGTACTTTGAGAATCGACAGATTTAAAAAACAACAGCTCTTCTGCAAGGCGAGTCTTCAGTGGCACTAGGGATTGAACCAGTAACTCGACAACTCTGATCACGAGTTCATCGTCATGACCACTCGACCATCGAGACCTAATTATTGGCCTGAAGTCGTACATCAGGGGTGTCAAACTCGCGGCCCACAACAAACATTATTGTGGTTCGTGCGTCCAGTATATCGTCACACAAAATGTATAATAAAATATCAAAATTTCTCCCAAGAAGGGGAAGGTAGTAGCAGAGAAGTAGTGTCAAGTGTCAGGTTGTAAAATATAATTTTTTTTGTTCTTTTATTTTCGTTTATATTATAATGCATAATTCGAAATAAACTTACGTTTCCATGAATATTGACTTTTTTTGCGGCCCACCTAAAGTTAAACCTTGTTTGTGTAGCCCAAGTTAGCCTTTGAGTTTAAAACCCTTGTCGTACAGTAATAAACATGTTACTCGATTATGACTTACACTAACTTAAGAAAAACAAGATTCAGTTTAAGCATTCTTACAAAAAATTCCAGTTATGAATGCTTTATAACAGGTTTAAATAGCTTTTGAAGCAATATATTTCTTTAACAGCTATTATTGTTCACAAGATTTAATCCTGAAATTATTTTCTCTTATAAAATTGTGTCATAGTATATCTTGCTTTTTGCATTACTATTAAAACTATTAATAAGGCGAAAAATATGATATAATTTAAACAATTCATCAAAAAATAGTCATTTGATCTGGATCATTTGGTGATTTTCATAATAAATGTTTATATTTGTCTTCCACACAAAGTTATGTAAATCCTCAGCTAAAAATAGAGGAAATAAAAAAAATTATGCTACTGAAAAGTATTTGATATATTTATATCATATTTGATACAGTGGCGCTCACAATGGTTGTCCTCGGGACCGAACCCCACCGTCACCCTTGATTTATTTTTCAAATGATTATAATTCTCTGCATATAGTAAGTACAATTTAATAAACTATGTGTTATTAATTATTAATTTTACTAATTAATGCTAATTATTTATTCAATTATTTATTTTAAAATGTTTTTGTTTCCGACAAACGGAAAAACCAAAAGAATGTTTGGTGGCATATTGGGGTATGTTACAAAAATGGTGGACTTTCAGCTCCGGACCCCTACTCCTTGAAGAATTTCTGTGCTAGCCATTGAATTATATCTTCGCAATGAAAAAAAAATGTGTAACCAATCCTGTTATAACTGTAACGGATTTTCTCAACTAGCAGAAGTGCCCTCTAGCGACTACCCATCTTCAGTCGACCCCAAATGATGAAAAATGGTTGATATAAAACTTCGTCAAAGTTCTTTGCTAAATTGTTTTGTTAACGTTATGTGTTATCTTTGTGTAACCTAACTTAATCATTTATCTAACAACTATACTTATAAGTACCACTCATTCTAAAATTGCATATAATAACCATTTTTACGAATACTCTGACGATAATTAGCAGGAATATTCTTTTAAATCCCTTCTTCCAAGATATATAGCCACACGGGTTCTATGATGAGTATTTTAGCAGGGAAAGCGAATAGTTTTATAGAAGAAATTGGTTTTCAGCTGATGGCGTTTTCAGCAGATTGCGAAGATTAACTATTTTTTCGGAACAAAAATTACAATGTCAAAAGGTAAGGGTCTTATTTTTCATTTGTATGTTAATGAAGACCTTAGAAAACGATTTGACTTTTTATTTTAAGTGAACAGTATGAATAATTAATTTTACAGTTGAATATCTTTAATTAATTAATTAGCTCTAACTAATTAAATTTCCCAAAGCTTAGTATTTTGTTTATGTATATCCCTTAATTTTCAACATAGAGATTCGAAACAAAATATTGCTTGAAAAATACTGCAGTAAATAATAATGCGGTAGATAAAGTGTTAAATTAATAAATAATTGCTACAATAAATGAGACTCCGTTGAACGCAGCCCCGAACGTTCCACAATTACTGTAATCTTTAAACGTCTCTAATGCACTGGGAAAAGTAAAATTCCTAAAACATATTCGTGCCTTCTTGAACAGTCAAATTAAATACTTGACTTAAAAAATTAAATCACATATTGAATAAAAATACATTAAATTCAATTTTTAGCAGCATTTCACCACAAATTTAAAAGTTTTTGCAACTTTTTCAGAACTTATTGAAAAAACAGAACAATGGGTGTGGTATTCATAAAACATTGAAGTGTTTTTAACACTCTGCACTTTTTGTAATTACTGCACGACTAGCGCAGAATTAAACGACTTGTTTTTAAACACTTGATCATTATTCATGAAGGTATGATTATACTTTTTCTCCCTCCTCAGAAAGCATGCCGTTTTTATACTTGAAATAGCCTGGACAGTATATAATTTAGATACGGGGTAACACCAAATGTCTGATAAAGTCACGCAAAACTTGTGTCCTGAGGAAACTGCTTTTTAATTAGCGTTTATTTTCAACGTTCTCAAAGTTTAGAGAAATGGTTGTGAAAGAAGAAAGAAAATCCTGCACTTGAAGAATTGTGATGTTTTGTAATTCGACTCACGAGTGAATTAGAGGACTTAGTTTTAAATTATTCTAAATTGGTGAATCGTAAATTGTCGAAAATTAGAAGCTCTTTCCAGACATTTAACCTGAAGCTATTTCTTTTTAAACCGAGTGATCGTTAGAACGTCAAAAATGAATAAATTAGTGTTAGATATTAGTCTGGTAAAAGTTGTCAAGTAGGGCATAAAGGTTTTGCCTCTTATCTTGAAGTTACGGAAAGATTTTATCTTATATTTTTATATAGTTTCCTTAAAACGTTAAACGTAAAGTTAAGGATATATTTTTAGCAACAATGATATTATCAGAAACTTACACTCAGAAAAGGAATGACCTAAAAATCAGGAAATAAGGCTTTAGGCAAATAAGTACATAAATAAATTATTCTCTCAAAATAAATCAGATTTATTACTGTGTACTCTAAGCCTGCAAACTAACCGGAATAAAATTATGAGATTTTTACGTGTTTTGAAATATATTTGTCTTTTTATATCTAGCAGCGATGAAAAGATTTATCATGAACATCAAGGATTTTGAAAACACTGAATGTAAATTTAACCATCCGTATTTTTTAGGAAATAGTGGTATTGCCACAAATTAACTCACAAAGAAATGACATAAAAAGAAGCAAATAAAGTATTATGTAAGAAACAGTTCAATTAAATTAAACAAGATTTATTATTAGTAAATAGCTCGCTCCAAATTATCAGAATTATAACTATCGATATTGTATTTCCAATATATTGATTTATATACTAATGACAAAGAGGAATTCAAAAGCCCCTGGGATTGTTTATAATACTCTTTGTAGTAATTCCGAATAAATAGGGACTGTCTACACGGCATATTGTCATCATAAAAATCCATGTCTAATTGGATGGTAGTTCATGGATGGTAGTAAACAATCTCCAAGTAGTAGAATAAAATTTTTTCCAGTCAATGTTTGCTTTAATTTGACAAAGACAATGGTTCGTATTATATCTATAACAACGGCCTATACTATTATAGAGCCCAACATAGATTGCACAGTTCTTGTTGGCAATTTGGGCTCAAGGTTTCGGTGCTACACTCAAGAACGGAATTTTATGTCTTACCAACTGAAATACAGATCACCTTGTATCGGGTTCTCATCTACATTTTCCTCAACTAACCTCTGGAGCTACTTTATTATGCTGTTTGATGAGATAACCTAGTTTTGGGTGGCAACCGTCCAGTACAGTAAAAGATCATTACGACAGTAAGTAGAAGTTTAGTATGTAGGAATAGAGGATACGATAGGTGACTGAGAGGAAAACATCTGAAGAACAAAGAATTATTCCAAATTTAGAAAAATGAGTTCATAAAAATTTTAATTGAGAATACAAAGTCTATTTTTCACGCTCTACTTAAGAAAAAAAAGTATCACCGTAAGCTATCCAGAAAAGGGCTTCATGTCTAGATACAGGAGACTTCAGTGTTATGATCACAAGCTAAGCAAACCTGTATTATAATATTAGTTTGATAGAATCTAGTTAGATAAGGCTACTCCAGGGAGTTAGTTTGTTTTGATATTATTTGTTTGAATTCTGAATAGAGGGATTACATTTAAAAAGTCCCGCGTACGATACTTAATCAGATACCTAAGAATTAAAATCAGATCAAGAAATGTTTTCCGTCATCTACATCCTCATCTAATATTTTCTTGGCCAGCAGATGCACTACAGCCAACAGTATAATGATATTGATTACTTCAACAAACTGCTCAGTTATGGTAATCAACATAGAACCTCTCTATACTTAAAGCATTGGAAAGATAATCAAAGGTTGAAACGAAATAGTCCCTTCTCCCAGGCACTTGCACAAAACCTGAGTTTTAATGTGGAACATCACTGCCTGAATCCATTCATCAACCCTGTCCTTGGACTCCAAGGGGGTATCGTTCCATTATAATTTAATGCCCAATGTCAATAAAATGTCTGACCACCCCAAACTTCTTAAGCAATTGGCTCTAAAGGTGATTGATGGAATTCCACTGGATGCAGCCAAGATCTATACTGATGGCAGTAAGGGAGAGACAAATACTACTGGCAGTGGAATTTTAATTGAACTACCTGGCCGAGTCACCAAATTTCAGAGAAGAAATGCTGACCATACTTGTCTTTAGAACGGAGCTAACAGCTATCATATGTGGTCTTTCATTTATTAACAACATAAGAGATCTAGCTTTTTCTGAAATTTGGATACTAACAGACAGCCGATCATCCATCCAACATTTATCAAATTGGCCATCTATTGGAGACAGCACCAGCAGGAGTATTCTTCACCTTTTTCAACAGCTTTCGAATCGCCACCCTATTCATCTACAGTGGGTTCCTTCTCATGTAGGCCTTCTCAGGAACGAAGTTGCGGACGACCTTGCGAAGGCGGCTAGCAGCAATCCTGTGGATCCAGAAGACCACATGGTCCTTGCATCGACTGAGATCTACTCCAGGACTAAAAAATTAATATGGGGAACCTAGGTAGTCCCTCCAGTACACCCATGGTACTTTCAAAGGCACCCTGGATCCGCCATATCATTTAAGGGTTCCAGATCATATCAAACGGCATTCTCACGATTTTCGACTGGTCACTTGAGGTGCATGAATTTTGAGGGTGGCAAAAGAAGCTTCACAATTCTCCCCAAATGTAACATCAGTCCTTTTTCTCTTCAGCACATTCTGCAATGTCTGGGGTTTTCCTGTGAGAAGGTTGTTGCATCTCCCCTTCTGTTCTTAGACATTGTACAGATTTATGGACTCATGGATCTGGTCTAGTTTCACTAAACCAGATGGGGATTAGTCCCACCACCACCACATGATATTTAAGGTACTCAAGTCGGTTTCAAGCAGCCATATACAGTCAGTACCAAATTCCACCCATCATGGACACGTAGACTGTTAATATGATGTTACTTGACGTGGAAAAGTTATAACAGTACGCAGTCATTGATGACCTCAGTCATTACGTAGTTGAGGTCAAACACTGTGTTCTCTGGGGTGGAAATAATACCTTAAACTATATATTCTAGCCATCCTCTTGACACTGTTCATAGAGTGTTAAATTCTCGAATAATTTGCAAAATAGAATGCGATATGCGTCTGCCTACGACTAGTCTTTAATATTCAAAGTCTGTTAAATACTCACATGTGTTAATCACATTAGCAAATTTACGTTTTTCTGCATATTATTTCTCTTCCTCATTCTATGTTGCCAAAATGCTGTAGAAATAATAACACATGCAGCGTAGAAATTTTGTGAAATATCAAGAAATCATTCACATTGCTGAAGTCTAACTAAATGTATTCATGTAAGTACCACTTCATAAAACAAAATGATTCCGCATTTTGATGATAAATGCAATACCAATAATGTCTAGAAAATTTTTCTAAAAAAACAAATAACTACGTAAGTACTGACCTGTTACATCTAGAAATATTTCTTCTGATTTCAAAGTGTTAAATATGCCATTGATGGTATTGGATGCTTGACATAAATATATTCCTTGATAACTGTACGTAACATTGTGAATGTAAAATGTAGCGTTGTTCGTTCGTTCCTGCCAAATAACGGGATCCCCACCGATCCTCTGTAGCCACGAATATCTGAAAAGAATAAAAAAAAAAATTACATAATTCAAGTTAAGTTTAGATGTGGTTGATAGACTGTTAGAAAAAGACTTAAAGGTATCCGACTACGTTCGGAACCGTAATTTTAAAAAAAGCGCATAAATGGATAATTTTCATTATATTTAGTGTCATTTAGTTAGAATACTTTAAAATATTTTAAGGACACACACACAAATTTTGAAAAAAAATTACTTAAATACAATATTTGGGGAAAAAAATTAACTTAGAATAACCTTTTTAAAAATGTTCTTTTAAAAAATGCTTTTTAATAAAATTTTTCCGTATATTTTGATTCTGTACAGAGGCTCAGTATGTTTTTAAAAACTTAACATTATTTTCAGAGTTAAGCCAACTGAAAAAATTAGCGGCTTTTGGGCTTAAACTTTCTCCCCTGTTGTCCAAAACATGGATAAACCCACTCTTTTATAGTTCAAAAAATTTTTTTTTGAGCCTCGCAGAGGTCTACATATAAGGGGGAAAAATTTTTATAATAAACATTTTTCACAAAAGGAGATATTTTGAAAAAAAAATTTTTCTTTTTCATTTTTTAAAAAAAATTGACTTAAATAATTTTATTTTAATACTATTCTTTAAAACAATTTTATAATTTTTCTAATCTAAGAGACACTAATTATCATAAATATTATTCTTTTATACGCTTTTGCAAAATCACGGTTCCGTACGTAGTCAGATACTTTAATACACAATGAAAAAATATCAAACCATTTCACATACATATAATTTTTTATTTAGGTAAAATTACAATTAAGAAAGTTTTAATCTAGTATTCATTGTTATAATGTGCCATTTTACAATCACACATATGGAATTAAATGGAAATACTGTTTTTATAAGATCTAAAATAATATTACAGAACAATTTCTAATCAATTTTCTAGCTATGGGAATATGAAATCATTACAATATTTACTACGTTTTTCTCTTTTTTATTTATATATATATATATATATATATTTGTTTAAAAATGGCATATGTGTTTTATAAAAATAAAATTTGTTATTCTTCACAGAACCTTTAAAATTATCGCAGAAAATGACAAAAAAAGGACAAATATTTCCTTGCATTAAAAATCAAGCTAGTGACGTAATTTAAGACCCAAATTTGGGGCACGTTTAAAAACAGCCATAAATCGGGGAACAAATTTTTTAAAAAACTTTTGTTACTCAGATAACTGTGTATGTGTGTGAGGATAATTAATTTATAACCTAAGCAAAATTTTACTTACCATCTAACATTTAGTTTCCCATCCTACATATTCGAGTATAAAATTAAACAATTAATACTGTCTCAGAAATGATCAATCAAACACCAGATTCCGATCCCAGCTCATTAACTTTTATGATCTTAGGTAATACTTTTCTACGCCATTCGAAACCTAAGCTAAATAATGCTTATTTAGCACTATAGGTAAATATCAATCCAAAGAAAAGGGAAAAAAAGGGGGGATTTTTTTCCCCCCTGAAGATGTGTTCAAAACGGTGTTTAAAAAAATCAAAAAATTAAAAATTATGAAACTCTTGCAATCACAAGAAATCTCACATATTTTCATTGATCTATATATTTTTTTAAAAATTTTTCTTATACCAATTATTAGGTTCCTTATATAAAAATAACTATTCTAAAATAGTTCTTTAAAGAATACACATTGAAGCCAACTAGGAGCAATTCTGAACATATGTTTTGATAAATTTCTATTTTTCACATATTCTTTTTAAGATAGAAACATGTTTACATTAGATATATAGATCGAATTTAAATATTTTGTTTCCATTTTTTAAACACTTAATATTCATTCCAATTCTCTTTTTATAATCTTTACCTGCATATTGTATTTCTGAATAAATATAATGTACGTGTTCAAAAAGTTATACCGTATATAAAGTATGTCACACAAAAAATTAGATTCAGTATCTACTTTATTATCCACCTAAAGACTTTTGTTTCAGAAGAAGATATTTCCTTTCCAACATTGTTAGATTGTACTTTATAGTAACGAATCCAACATCTCTTTCTAGCAAAAATAAAAACGGAAGAATTGATTTCCTTCGTTTAACAAGCTAGTTTTTTTCTTCAAATGTTTGATATATCTTTCCCTCCGAAATCCACTTCATTGTTTCTTTACAAAGTATCGTTTGGCTATTGAATCCCAAAAGTTTAATCACATGGAAATGATAAATAGTTAAGATAAAAATGAAAAGGAAGTAATAGTAAAACCAAACTCAATCGATTTTCATCAGGGCATGTTATATGTAAGACCCAACTTAGAAATTGTTAAGGAAAATGGTTACACACACATGTTAGTAAATACTTCAAAAATTCTTTCGAAAATTTATTTTTATGTGAATAAATATAACATTAATTTTATATAAATATAATATATAACACAATTATTTGCTCATATTTTCTATTTAACAATTACTTATAATTTTACAAATGGTTTTATAAATAGTTTCAAATTATAACAAATGGCTAAGTTATTCCTTTATTTAACATAAGCATATTAAAGAAATCTAAAAGTAAGCAAAAAAAAAATAATAATAAATAAGTAACAAAAAATGAATGGGAATACGAGAGCGCATGAAGGTTTCGAAATTTAAAATAAAGTATTTTAATAAAAAAAGTTATAAACATTAAAAATACAACATTAAATTTATGAAGGATGTGTGAAAAAAACAATTTCACGAAAAATTACTTTTGCATAGACTACTATGGATTCAACTGAGCAGAAAATCATGCAACAAGAAGGATTCTCTCTCATTCCTTGCATAACTGAATAGAATATGCAATATAGGATTTGTGAAGACATAATTTTCTGAACATAATTGCTTTTGATTAAGGAGATCTAAATGATAACAAATGAAAGTTAATGTTATGGTAATTGGTGAAGAATTATACTATTTCAGGTATATTTAAATACTTTAATTGGTGAAAGAAGGATTTAGATCGTTCATATTTCTTTTTGTAAAGAAATATTTAATATTTATATAATTTTCTGACGTCAGATTTTTTTTCTTATAAAATATATTCAGTGTTTCATTTCCTATATTGAAATTTTAAATATCCTCTTTACTTTTCTTGTTGAGGGGAAAAAATTATTTATTCATTAAAAAGATATATTAAAGATATAATAAACGTTCCTGTGAATGGACATATCTGTTATACATGTAAATGCATAATTTATTTTTTACTTTTGGTATACTTACTATAGAAACACGCGTACCATGTTTAAATTTCGCTTTGTGATATTCAGATTAAGCACCTTTAACCATGTTCCAAATGATATATTAGGAGCGTATCTATCTGAATACCGTTTTATTCCAGTTAAGTTTCTCATTCTTGTGGATTTTAGAAATCTTGAATAATATATTGTCTATAGCAAATTCAGTGACACATATCAGTGTGTATTTAAGAACACAATTATTACCCATTAAGAATTATTTTATGAAATAATCTATTTTCAATTTAACAAGAAAAAAAGAGGACATTTCAAACTTCAATATTGGAAATGAAACACAGAATATATTTTATACAGAAAAAAACCTGACTTCAGAATATTATATTAATATTAAAATATTTCTTACAAAGAAAAATAGGCGATCCTAAATCTTTTCTTTAATATCAATTAAAAGCATTTAAATATACCTGCATTAAATTAATTCTTCCCAATTTTTATAATATTTAACTCATTTGTTAGTCACTAAGAACTTTTTTAGAACTCATTAATCAAATACAATTGCATTCTGTGAATTATCTCTTCACACACGAATCCTTTATTTTACATAATCTATTCAGCTATTCAAGGAACGGAAGAGAATATGTTTCTTTTTGCATAAAAATAGGATTTTCTGCTTAGTGAAATCCATGGTGGTCTCTATGTAAGGTATTTCAAGTACATGCCAAATTAACTTTCTAAAAAATGAAAGATAATATTTTTGTTAACGTATTATTAATACACACACGTAAGAAGATATTTTCTAATCAGAAGGATTGAGCGAAACAATTGAGGTATGAAATGCAGTCTCGTGAAGAAGATACTAGTTTAAGCGTAAATACATTGTTAAAAAAAGTTTACGAGAGTATAAGAATGAGAAAAATAAGTTTGCTTATATATTAATACAGAAAAAACTCCCTCTTTCCGAAGACTTACAAAACTTTTCAATTTGCAATTAAACATGCTTGCTTAAGACTCTTACTAATCCTGGATTAAGACCATTCTATTACTAAATCTTATAATCCAGGCCAAGAAAAAAGTATTATGATGGATACGAAACGATTATTCTTCATTCTTCAATCTTATGAGAAAAAAAAAGTTGAAAGTAATATCAAAGAAAAAAGCGAGAACGCATTTTTCTGGGGTTGCGTCGAAGGGGTGAGCAGCTCAGAGGGAGGGATGGAAGGGTAGATGCAGCGATGAATATGCTTTTAGCGTGTCAGAAGGCGTTCCATCATTTTTCATCATCCCTCACTAAGTTTGACGGCCCAGAATAGAAATAAATAAATAAATACCTAATGCTTTAAATAAATGGTTTCGTAGATTCCGAAGAAGAATATGGACTGATATATAGGAAGAAAAATGTTGGTGAAAATAAAATGCGAGTATAGTTCCCTGGCTGGTGTATGTTTAAATCCTTATACTTTTGCATAAGTTTCCAATGAAAAGTTTTATTATTAATACCCAGTTTTTGATGACAAATGGAAAACAAACTTTCTCCCTTCGAAACTGGATGACAGAATTTTTGGATACGGTACAATATTTCACATTTTCGGTTTTTGGAAACATCCGGTTTGGATAAAGAATAAAGAACAATATATGAATATCGCATGAATAGAGAGCTGTTGGAATCCTAAGAGTAATGTTGGATTCCGATTTTATATTTTTACTTTCCTTTGCGCAAGTAATTGTACGTTCCCAAAAGTAAAGATGTGTTTCTATAACTTGTAATTTATTGTATGATTAAAAATGACATTCTCTGGCTATCTAAAAATGGCTTCGAAAAGGGGTGGGTAACTTATTTTGGCTAGATAACCACATTATGGAAGCGGAAGACAACGGAGGAGTACACTTTTTTAAAATGATTGTATTCGTCAGTTAACTTTGTATCTCAGAAAATATATATGTATGGTCCATAAAGTGAATAAAATTAGTTAAATAGATTAGCAGTAGTTTTCTTTTGCTAATACCATATCATCTACAGTTGCAAGCACACTGGATTTTAGAATCAATTTAATGAATCAAATGCACCTTATCCCACTTTTCTAAATCTTTTTGAAATCAGAACAGAGATTGGTTGTTGAATTTCTCTCTCATCAGAACACTTGCCAGTTAGATAATATTAACTTGCATCTATATTTACCCTTGTTGCTTCTCATGTATGAAAGTTTTGCTCACACATATATATTGACTCAAATAAGGAGAACATTATCTGTATATTTGGTTTTCTAATTGTCTTGACTAGCCACACAAAAAAGTCTTTGCTGACATCAGTGGTCCGTGGGGCACTATTTACTTACCCCCTGCTTAAAATGTATAATCAGATGACTATTGAAGAACTCCTTATAGACTTCTGGTAGACTTGTAATCAGTCATTTTAATTTTAGTTAGATTTGGATGTATTTTTAAATATTTTCAAGGCGATATTCTTTTGTGTTGCTTTTTGCCTGGAAGATATGGTTTTTCGGTGAGAGTGCTACGTGTGCATTTTGCTGCTGTAGTTTTTCACAAATTTTCTGAATAGTTGAAATACTTTAATGTATCTTAAAGTTAAAATTGACCATCTAAGTTGTATTTATAAAATCAGTTTAATTCAACAGTATTTACACATTTTATGTTAATCGGTAGGAAATAGTAAACATAAATTAATTGCAATTTACTCAAAATATTTTGTTCAGAACCTAAATATGCTTTAAAACAAATTAAAGTGAAAAATGCATATAGGTATAGGCTTACCGTATTTTTTTGGGTCCAAACGAGAACACATTTCTTGTTATTACTTAAGAATTTATTTACTGAATGACTAAACTTTATTTGTTTAGGTGCATTTTTAACAAGACTTGACTTTTTATTAAAAGTTTATCTCTGTGTGTTTTAATTACATAATAAAATTCTCACAAGAACATTCGAAATAGATAAAGAAGACACAGTACGATTCAATTGAAAAAATCAGTCAAAAATTTAAATGTAATGTTTTTAGCCTAAATTATTCTTTATATACTTTTCTATAACCTCACAAAATTTTAAAACTCTTAATTTAAAAAAAACAACAACGCGGGATTATGATAGCTTTTATGTTCGTTTTTATTCACATCCCTATAGCACAAATCAAATCTTTAACTTATCTGAAAAAAATAAAATAACTAGTTCGTCTTCCTTCTCTTGTGCCTAATGCTTTGAATTTCTTTTTAACTATCGCTAATAGTTCATGTAACAAAAGTTGGTAAGCATTTTTGATCACAGTAATACTTATTTTTTTAAAAATAATTGAACTCAGAATTTATACATTTTTTTTTAAAGGAATTTTCAATAAGCATTCATAAAAAACACGGTACTGTACAAATACCAATCACGTTATTGCAAAACCCAAGCCAACTTTCGTTATACATAGTTTGACGTACTTATAAATCAAATTTCATACGTGTTAGTAAATTTTTGTAGGAGGATTATCATTTTAAAATCACTTTACAAATTTTAAGTAATTTTTTTACTTAAAAATTAAATGGCCAGCTTTTTTATGAAATTTTCAGCACAAAATCTGTTTTACATAGTATACACAATATAGGAGGCAGCCAAAAAAATTTTGAAAATTCTTAAATTAAAAAAATTTTCGTAAATCGTACCATGTCCCATTAAAATTAAAAAAAAATCAACACAACCATATTGCCCTTGTTGTATTGACGAATGACTAAGTAAAGGGTTTTGGGGGCGATATTTAATTTAAAATACCCAAAAAAAAATCAAGGGTTTAGAAATTTTTTTTTAATGTTACCCTGAAATATGCAGGGATGTAAGATAATATTTAAAAAACATAATACTCCGAAAATATAAGCCTAAAATTAAAAAAAATAATCCTTGTCAGTCAAAAAATTCTCAAATCCTGGACATTTTTGCAACCCAGAATTCCCCTTTTAAAAAACCCAAAGGAAAATTTCAACAACCCCGGTCTATGAAAAGGGAACCAGTGAGAGGTATCAAGAAAAGTATTTTACGAAAATAGGGAAAAAAAAGTACGTCAATACTCTCAAAATATTGTTTTTTTTTTTGTAAAATGATGTTGTATTTCTTATGTTACATTACTCTATGACAAAAAAATCCTAGAACATGCTTTTAATATACACTATAAATTGTATTATACTATTAATATAGTATACCTTAATTCTAAATTTATTTTTTGACATTCCTTACATAATTATTTTGACGGAAACAAATTTGGGGAAAGTGTTCTAAAATTTAAAAGGAGCTTAGTTCATTGAGTTTCACATCAATGAACTAAGTTTAACAATACAGAAAGAATCTGAAAAAATGTCGTTTTAGATATTTTTAAAATTTAAAAATAATTTTTAATTTCAATCGTACACAACAAGTATTACAATTTCGTATTTGCATCCATAAACAGAACAAACCCTCAGCCCATCAAATAAAATCAGTAATAATCCATTGAAGACAGTATGCTTTCAAAAATATGTTGTCTGAATTTCCGTATATTTTTGAAAAAATAGTCTGAAGATGGGTATTCTCGTCTCTTATTTTAAAATCATTGACGACAAAATACGGAAATACACGCCATTTACAGAGAAGCCGATCATCTCGGAATATACTGGCCACTGGAAACTATTTTTCTACATGATTATTGCAATTGTTCAGGAATTTTTCAAATCGAGAAACTAACTTGTCTATAATACCCTTTTGAAATAAAAATGCGAGAATGCCACTGCTGAACTTTGAGGAAATTCATCACAAAACTGTCTTATTGTGAAACGCTCGTTTTTTCTTTTATTTTTTTCACGAATGTTCTCATTCACGTTTTCAACCAAATTATCATTGATAAAAGAAGGCTAATTACTTCGTTCTTCGTCAGGATGATCTGAGGGTCCACCATTGTTCTCCACAATTCACTTTCTCACCATTCCACCATTCATTTCATAAAACATCTACAAGTTAACGATGAATTTAAACTGTGGCTGAACATTCCTTGTGCTTTGAAAAAAAATGGATTACAGAGCTCACTTCACATTCTACCGGATCGGCATTCAACTTAAACTTTTTGAATGCTCATTAACACGCGTAAAAACAACACAATATAGTTGTAGTACCGTCTCTATACCGGCAGTCAACCAGAGACACATGTGAATAGGAGTTGAACTGCAGTACTGAATTTTGCTCTAGAACGAGTTGGTACTTAGTTTCCGAACAGTACTCGTAGTAAACACTTCACACAGGGCCAAGGCATGGGCCTTAAGGCATGGCCAACTGGGCCCGGTCCCAGAGGTTCGCTCTTGGTGGGGGCCTCGCGCGCGTTTCATTCTCTACTCAGTCTAAATAAGATCATGATCCGGATAATTTTAATAGTTCAAGTATTATTACCATACATATTATCCAAAAAACAGAGAACTTCAAATCGCATGTCAACTGGCAAAAATGATAAGACTGTTTTATTATGAGATGGCCGTCGTACATGTCTAGCCCTATGGCTAATACCATAACCAATCATGCAACTTATTCAGTCGAAAAGCCGCCATCGGTTGAACTGGTTTATGCCTAGGTTTTTGAGGTTGTGAGTCTTATAAATTTATTTGTTTTATTTGACAACGCTTGCTATATACTATCTACTTTTATACTATCTACTTATCAGTTAGGGGATACTTTTGCATAGGGGCCCATTGCCTGAAATAGCCTTAAGACGTCCCTGAATTCACACGTTACTGCAAGGAAAAAAATTAAATGCTTACAAAAGGTGATTAATGTATTACTTAATAGATGGCGTCCCTGCAAATGACATGCATTTCCGTCATCTGTCGCCAACGGTTGAAAAATAAAAAAATAGTCATTCAAATGTGCGAATTAAAAGTCTTAGTTTATATTAAAATATTTAAATTATTTCATTTAATTTACCCCTTTATTTATTACAAAATTAACTGAATTTGGGATTCCTTCACTTTGAATAATTAACACTCTCGGAAATGCTGATTGATATTGCACCTAATTGCTTGACCGAGGCTCAAAATTACGTGGTGTGTCCCAGTAGACCACGAGTTGCTTCAAAGTGCGTCATTAATAAACGATTAATCAATCGAAATTCTGATTCAAATCTATTTGGGGATTTTTTTGGTTCTTGGGGTTACAAAGTAAATGTTTGGTTGCCGTTTTTCCAAGTTTCAAGCTCGCATATGCTCTTAAAAGATTTGAAAGGATATATTTTTCTATTTGTGTCTAAATTGAAATAAAATATTAATATTATAGACAGATATTAGATTTTGCTATTATCTTTGCATTACTTATTCATGATTTTGATGTGTTTCGTGAGTTCAGAACACATTTACGTGTAAATTTTCAGATGAAAAACCATAAAAGCAGAAATTAAAATATTTGATGATAAATAAATTATGCTTTACTTTCAACCAAATTAAATATTTAAATGTATTTTTTTTTTCTCTTTCTGATAGAGCTGAAGCTTAGATTATGGGAAATAAGTGTTTTTTTTTTGAAGCGAAAATCTGAAGCCAATGGAAATAAACCGCTGTTTGTAAAAAAATGAACACCAGGAAAAGTTCATCAATATTAAGTGAAATCTAATACACAAACGTATTGTATTAATACAAATAACTGAAAAAAATTTCGAAGCAAAATAATAATATTACGTGTTCGAATTTAGTATTTGGTGAAGCCACCAGAAAACTTCAATGAGTGCTGCTGTACGACGTGACATGGAGTCAAACCAGTGCTTCTCAAACTTTCTATACTTGCGACCCAACTTTTAATCCTAGTTTTCATCCCCCCCCCTTTTTCATACAATAACAGTGTATTTAATTCAATAATTATACATTTTGAAGTAAAGCTACAATACGACTTTAATTATAAACCGAACAAATTATCAAGATAAGTATTAAATAAGTATAAGTATGAAATTCTATGACATACTCACAGGGTCACTGGTAATTATTAAACTTATTCTTATCTTAGCACTATTAAATTAATTACAAAACACAGTGTGCAGTACTGATACATTTTATAAGTGTACTATATCAGTGTAAATGTATATTTCATTCTTTATTATGTCAGAATGTATTTTGCTTTGCCTCCTTCTAGTAAATTAATAACTATATTTAAATCTTTTATTTCGACTTTTCGATATACTCGCGTTCCCTTGTAAGATTATCACGTCCCCTAGGAGGGCGCGCCCCACAGTTTGAGAACCACTGAGTCAAACTGATGTTGACTGTCTGTTTGTGGAAGATAATTCCATATTGTTGTATGCAAAACTGAAGTTTGTCTTTTGAAGATGTAGTACGCGGATCACGAGCGAGATGCTAACCAACCAAATCTCACACATGTCCAACAGAAAACATATCCGAAGAAAAAGCAGGGGAAGGAAGAAGTTGCATGTGTTCGCTGATACGACGATTTGAATATTCATTGCCAAATGTGCGCGTACAATTTCCTGTTGAAAGGTAGCTCTAGGGTTGCCTTCAAGGCATCCCTAGAACTACCTGGAAGAAATAAAACAACGTCAAGATCTGCCAATGAAAACATAAGCCGGAAATTTGTACTATATTTGAATTAATACAAATAAGCTTCCATTACATCTCTCATTACATTTCAAAGGTTGAAAAATTCATGTAAAAACTATGTAAAACAAAGGTTTTATACCTTAAAATTTTTATTTAGAAATTTATACAGACAGAAAAAAATATTATTTTATTTATTAACTGTTATAAATTGTGTCTTTTAGGAAGAAAACACTTCAAGAACTTTCAAAGCGACATACGATTCTTAAAATTTTAAACAATTGTTAGATATAATTTCATCTTTGGAAGAAAAGAAAATTTACAATATAAAGTACTTATTTTAATATTAATTTATACATATTTATTTGCACGTTTTATTTGTTTAGAAATTTAATTTCATTAGATTTTTTATGCTTTCAAGTAGTAATATTTTACATGCATGTAGCTAATTTGCCATATGGATTTTTGTAAGAAATATTTTTAAACGAGTTTTCGCAATATTTTCAATACTGTATTTTTATAACATAATTTTATAAAAATAGCATTCTTCATGAATGTTATCACATTTTTAAGTCTTCATAGAAAAACACCTAATAAATGAAATAAAGGTTACTTACGTCACACACATATAAAGTAGTGAGTACAAATGATAAACCCAATTTAAAAAAATTATATTTTCGAAACTTCTGCATATATTACAATAAGTGACACATGAATGTTAAGAGAAATATACCAGTTTTTTTCATAAATCATCAACAGCACATTCAAAATTGCTGTGATTGAAATACAAACAGGGCGACAAGGACATATAGAAGAGTTTTTGTGTATTAGAGTATGCACTTATTTCGGTACAACGCGCATTTCGAAATCACTACAGAAAAGAAGCACCAACCAACGCATTTTGAGATGGTATCATCAATTTAAGAGAACAGGTTGCTTGTGTAAAAAGAAAAGCAGCTCCAGCCAAGCGTCTCTGAAGAAGCAGTGGAGAGGATGCGACAGATTTTTGTTCGAATTCCACGGAAGTCTACCGGAGTTGCTGCCTGTAAACTTGGAATGCCCCAGAAAATGGCACGGAAAATTTTACAAACAAAATTAAATTTTAAGCCGTATCATTTGCAATTGACACAACAAATAACAGATGAAGATAAGCAAGCAGTTTCGCAGCATTACGAACCATTGATAGAGTAATGTTTCAAAATGTATGGAACGAACTGGATTACAAATTGGCCGTACGCCGTGCAACAAGACGGTCACACATAAAACATTTGTAACAGAAAAAAAGAAAAAAAACTTTACATATTTCTCTTTATATTCATGTATAATTGAAATACGTGCAGTAGTTTTGATAATAGGACTTTTTAAAATCGACTCCATAATTTATACTCGACCTGTATAAACTGACGTAAAATAAAAAGAATGCGATAAAAATGTATTTAATAGACATTCGCAATTAAAATTAAATCTATATTTAACAATACATATACCTCATTTTTTAATGAGCGAGCATAAATTTAAGTTTCGTAAAAATAAGACTAAATTAATTCACCAAACTCTTTTTCAATTGAAAAAAATCTCGTAACGAAGATGTGTAAATATTATTATTTGACAAAGAACAACATAACTTATTATCGGCGAATATCTTTTTCTATCTCTTTCGACACTTTTCACCCTGGCCTTTAAAATCGAGTAAATAATGGAAAATTCCCTCTCTTGTATCCAATGTTTTTAAAAATATTTTACCAAAATTGCTTCCAAAAGCATCGTACTTATGCTTCAGGCTAAATTGGGTTACGAATTTCTCCTCAGTATAGAAAAAAATTAAGAAAGATTTCTCGTAAAAACATCCAGCGTTTCTTCCAAGACTTTTATTGGTTACAAGTAATTTGAGCTATATCGAACTAGCATAAACCGTTATTACTCATAAACTTTCACCATAAAACTCCATCTGACTTATTTTTTTACCATTGCTGAAATTGATAAGGAAAATGGACTTGGAGTCTTTTACCCAGCTATTTATTTATTATTTTTTCACTACTATATTTAGATCAGAAGGACGGAACAGATTTTATCACCGCTAAAGAAAAACGTATTATCAAACATGGTTTTTTTTTTCCACTGCTCGCTTTGCCCTTTGGTGAAATCGTGTGCTTTCCTAAGAATTTGTTTGTTTACTTTTTTATCCCCGTGTTTTGGAATGCATTTTTAGTTTTTTTTTTCTCTTCAAATTTTTTCTCCTTTGATATAACTTGATTTTGCTATTTTTTGAAGTTGATGTAAGGAACGTATTCTTGAAAATATCTTATAAAATAGTATCATTAAATATTTTAGAGGGGAAAAAAGATTGTTTGTTGAATCAAAAGAAAAAAGTTTGTCTTCGGTTCAGCCTCGGGATTTTTAACTTGACTCCGAATACTTATAAAGGATTTTTTTGTTCCTTTTCTACTTTATATCTCCACCATTGAAAGATGGGATATAAACTAGCTAAGATGCAGATAATTATATTTCTGGTAAATATTTCCTTCAATAAATTTCGATATTATTAACTACACGATGCGTAGCTCAAAAGTTATTATCTTCGAAATTTTTTAAGAAATAAATAAATTTATAGTAATAATGCAGACCTTTGCAAACAACTATAAATATAGATGGGGATCGGATATTACGGAACAGCTGTTTAAGAGGACACAGTACGATTCATTTGACCAAAAATGCTCAAAAAATCAAAACTAATTTTTTTAGTCTAAATTATTCTTTATATAATTTTCTATAACCTCACAAAATTTGAAAGCTCTAAATTTAAGAAACGCAGAATTATGATAGCTTTTACGTTCGTTTTTATTCGCATCCCTATTGCAAAAATCTAAACTCTAAACTGACTTATCTCATAAAGATAAAATAACTAGTTTGTCTTCAATTAAAATTCTAAGGCTTTTTTTCTATTGTGCCTAATGCTTTGAATTTTTTTTTTACGTATCGCCAATAGTACACGTAACAAAAGTTAGTATGCATTTTTGAATCAAAGCAATACTTATGTTTTTAAAAAATAATTTAACTCAGAATTTATACATTTTTTAAGGAATTTTCAATAAATATTCATAAAAAGAGGTATTGTACAAATACCAATCATGTTATCGCAAAATTCATACTAACTTTTGTTATACATAGTTTGACGTACTTTTCAATGAAATTTCATGCATGTACGTAAATTTTTGAAGGAGGAGTAGCATTTTAAAATCACTTCATAAATTTTAAGTTTTTTCGTTAAAAAATTAAATGGCCAGATTTTATGAAACTTTGAGCCCAAAATATGTTTTGCATAATATACACACACATAGGAGGCTATCAAAAAATTTTAAAATCCTTAAAGTAAAAATTTTTGCGTAAATCGTACCATGTCCCCTAGCATGGAATACGGAAATTTCGGCTCTGTTTGTAGCTGCTAAGGCGTGGGAAAACTTTGAAGTACTGATGAAAGATTCATGATGCATTGAGGTGGGGACTGACCACTTGTTGTTTCCCTACCACCCACTACAGAATAAAATATGTTTTGCGATTTTTGAAAGATTTTACAGGTAAGTGTGTGACGGATCTTTACACGACCTTCAAAGTAATCCTCTTGGGAAATCTTTGGGCTATCAATTCGCGTTATTCACAACCATCCCTTCGTAAGATGAGAATTGATATGTGTAAACTAACTCACTATAAATAGGCGAGGTTTTCCAGCTTTAGGAGGAAAAGAAGCGGAGATATACTCTAGTTAGGTGAGGTTTTTATTAAAGGTATAATATTTGAATTATAGAGATTTGATTATAAATAGAAGGAAATCTTCAAGTGACATTGTTCACTAAGATTGAATTAAGATTAGATTAAATCAAATAAAAAGTTTGATCCTGAATTAAAAGTAGGATCCAGGTTGTTAGTCGACTCATTGCTTACGTGTTATTGTCGTTGTTCGACTACAAGATTTTTATTCAGACATTCTCTTAAGCTAATTAGTCGAAATTGTGTCTGAATAAATAGATTAGATTTGAATCATGTCGAGTTTTTCTTCCATTCCCCTTACACATCTAGGTGCTCACGAGAGAGGCGCTGGTCACTCACAAATGTTCAAACATTTTAACCTAGTAGTACACATGTGACTTGAACATTAATATTAAGCATAATGTACACTAAAAGAATTCTAGCTGGTAACGCTGTGATTGTTTTTTAACAATGTTTTGTCCTTAAGTTAAAAGGTTCATTTACAGGGATGTCATGTCATGTATTATGGAATACTAGCTATATTTCATAATACCCATCAGTGGCGCACACAAGGGGGTGTCCTAGGGGTTTCATTTTTTTCCCGATTGATTATAATTCTAAGTATATAGTACGTAAAATTTAATTAAGTATTTGTTATTAATTTGATTTTTTAACTAATGCAAATTTTTTTATTCAAATTAATTTTTACTGTTTTTTTTTTTTTCCCCAAAAATCGACAAAACAAAAGGAGCATGATTCAAGAATGGTAGAATTTCGACCCTGGACCCCCCTTAAAAAATTCCGTGTCCCTTGCCATATTTTATAATTATGATGTGTCATCTGTAACAGACGTCATGCAATCAACTAAAGAATCAGTAGAAAAGACGCTGAATGTATCTTCTGTAACGAAAATATATCCGAAGATCAGCGAGGTAAAATTTGGATTGAATGCTTCAGTTGCTTTCTGTGGGTTCACCTTGACCGTACTGGACTATGACTTTCGTTATTAAATTCGAAATAGAAATGAGTTTCGCGTATTCTTAAGAAAAATAGGGCTTTAAAAAAACTACATTTTTTGAAGTTCAAATTAGTTTTCTAATGATTTAAATACTTATTCCCTGTTACCCGACTGTTCTAGAATATCCTCAATTTATCATTTTTTTCAATAATTTTTTATTATAAAGAAATAAATATTATTTTTGACAATTAATAATTCTTTATAATCGTTTACTTCAATACTTCTCAAACCTTCAATATTTGCGACCCAATATTCAGTCATAATGTTCATGCCTCCCCCCCTCCATAAAATAACAATGCATTGAATTCAATAATGCTAGACTTAGAAGCTAAACCTATAGTACGACTTAACCTCTTAAGTGTCCCCCTTTTTTTATAACATCTCGCTCACCAAGTTTAAATGCCCGGGGGCTTGATGTTTTCCCAAAGTACGATCCCCTTGCACTTCTATCCGTAAAATTTTTCCCCAAAGGGTTTGGGAATGCAGTAAAATGACCTTGACAGTGTTTTTGGAAGGATTTTCTTATTTCAGAAGATTTGCTTATTTACTTTTTATTTTTTATACTATACCTTTATTTTGCTTACAAAATTCTTCCAATAGTTTATATTTTTTTATTGAATTAAACACGATTGCAATTAAACATGTATTAATATCTTAACTTTTAAATGCGTATGTAATTCTAATATTGTTTAAGATCGACTGATTATGTATAGAGCCGTGATTTTTTGAAAAAGCGTATAAATGAATATTTTCTTACAGTTGAATTAAAATATACAAATGAATTTCTTTAAGAATATTATACAAAGAAAAAAATATTTAAAGGCAATTTTTCATTAAAAAATAAAGAAAAAATGACGTATTTTGAAAATAATCTCTTTTTTTAATATGAAAAACGCTTCGGTAATAATAATATTTTACTTATATATGCTTAGTTCAAGGTCGAACTGAAATTTTGAAAAAATTTTACATTCAAAAATTACGATCTTGGAAAAAAATTAAATGGTTAAAAATTTTACCTGATAAATAGAAAAAAACCCTTCTAAAAATAATTTTAAACACTGCTAACCCGGATGAATCCAGCTTTCAGGAAAAAAACTATTTTTTAAGAAGCCTCCCCTTTTAAAAAAAAATTTTAAAAAAGATCTCTTTTTAATTTCTTAAAAAAAAATTGCATTAAAATAATTTTTCTTGTAATAATATGAGTTAAACAATTTTAAAAGTATATTATAATTCAACTGACACTAAATAAATAAAGAAAATGAGTTTATAAGCTCCTTCCTAATCACAATTACGAGCCTAGACAGTCACATTAAATAACTTTCAATGTGTATTTATAGTTACTTTATAATTGAAAGCAGAATTCGAACTGAAGTTATGAATTTGTTCCAGTTAAACTATTTCAAGTAAAAAAATAAATGCACAGAACAACTATTCGATAAAATCACAACTGATGAATAGTAAATTATATTTTAGTTAATCATTGAAAATGATTTAATGTAAGCGAAAAATACACTTTAATTAGGAAATAAGTGTTGAAATAAACAATAATCTTCCAATTTATATTAATATTTGAATAAATTAATCATATATAATCTATTGTTTCAACGAAAATGTAGTTTTCTTAACAAGCCTTTCACTTAGTTATTAGTTAAGTTATTCTTAATGGATTAATCTTTAAGGTTTTAATAATTAAAGTTATAGTATGTCTCCTTAATTTAAGAGCTTATATAATCTGTTGTAATCAGATTAAGATGATTAATCATGGAAATTCTCTTAAACTGTCAGACTCAGTGTTCGTCGTAAGATAAGCTTTGAAGGAGAAAGTTGTATTTAATTGTAAACCAATTAATACTTTTAATTAAAAGTATATTTTAAATATATAAAGATTTTAAT
Source organism: Trichonephila inaurata madagascariensis (assembly GCA_019973955.1). NCBI lineage: Eukaryota > Metazoa > Arthropoda > Arachnida > Araneae > Nephilidae > Trichonephila > Trichonephila inaurata. Next base: position 49,028 of record BMAV01018086.1, on the reverse strand, counting down.
AAACTTAGACAATTAATATGTACGAGTATCCATGAGTTCAAATTTTGTAATTCTGCAAAGATCCAACTACACTCTGAATTGTAATTTTACAAAAATATACAAATGGAAATTTTTCATGATATTTTTAGTTTCACTTGAATTAGAATATACATACAAGATTTTTATGAATATTGATACAATAAAAAATAATTAAATGCAAATATTTTGGCAAAAAATGAAAAGAGAATGAAACATTTTCAAAACTTTCTCCTTAAATGGAAATTGCTTCTTTAAAAATATTAATTCGCCTCTATATAACTCTCTATAAATCCTGGGTATGATTTTTAAAATAAATAGTTTATAAGTGGATTTATTCATATTTTAATATATCCGAACAGATAAATATTTGTAACGAACTCTAGTTATTAATTCAATTGATCGGATAATACGAATTTTTCAAAAAATACTAGTTATGTCTCTGTACAGAAGTTTTAGCTACGTATAGGAAAAATATTATTCTTATAGAAATATTTTTCATAAAAAGAAAATGTTTTGAAAATGTCAGTTTTCATTTTCTTCCAAAAATATTGCATTTAAATAATTGCGTATTGTAATAATACTCTTAAAACAATTTTACACGTATACCAAAATTTATTAATGTATACGCCTTTTCAAAATAATTATTTTGAACGTTGTCAGATATTTCAATGCATTAAAAAAATATTCAACAATTAATTTACCGTTATAATAATTAAAAATGTGGGAATAGATTCAGGTTTTAAATGAGCAGTTTTCTTAGAAAGTGTTGTCATGAGCGTTTTATCCATAAATAGTTTCAAACAAAAATCTGCAAAAATTATATCATTGGCCAAAATATATTCACGCAGTTAATAAATCGCAATTGCTTTGAATGCGGAAGGTCCACTTTCTACAAATAGTCTCTCAAAAACAAAATATTATCTTCAAGGAAGAGAGTGCATGTCTACTTTTTAACCGGATACTAACTTGAGATCAAAAATAGAAAAGATAAAACGGTGCTTCTAAATGATATACTTTTTTTATTTCTTTTTTGGCTCTATCTTTTAGTGAGCATGCTTTCGGAAACCAATTTATAAGTACGTCAAATCTGCTGTTAAAAAGGCAATCATTAATCAATCATGCTGTCGAATAAAGCTGTGAATATGTGATAACACATATAATTATCCAGTTACATTTATAAAGGAATTTTAAGAAAGCACTTAAAATTAGAAAAAAATATTTATCATTCCCGCAATGTTTTATTTTACAATTTAATCACAAGTTTGTCTTCTTTCGCTTAAATATTTTTAAACTAGTAATATATATTTTTTCACATCAATTCCTACTTTGTTAGAAAAACGTACTGGCACCATTTGTTGCAGCTAATTGTAACTACGATAGAAATAACGCAGAATAAATTTAAAATTAAAAAAAATATATTAGTGAATTAATATTTGAAAAAACTGTATTAACATCAAGTGTCATACACAACATGTTTAAAAAAATATTTGAACTTGAATGGACGAATAGATAGCATTTTATTAACGATTGAAAATTTGAACAAGATATATATATATATATATATATATATATATAGGGAGAGTGAACCAATAGTAGAGGAATAGAAAATTACACAACATATGCATCCTAATATTGTTATGTAACAGAGTTCTTCAAACTTTTGCAATTCGTGGAACTCCCAGAACTTGAAGGTGCTTTCGTGGAATCCCTAGAACTACAAAAGTGTTTTTGTTGCACTCAATCCATATACATACCTCGAAAAATATATCTCAAAAACATTTTAAGTAGATCAACATGTTATAGGCACTAAATGTAAAGTTAATTCGAAATATTTTACTTATTATTATAAAATTCTAATCAAATTTTTCAAAATAAAATTTATTCATTCATAATATTAATTTGCGACCCCAGTGTCACCTATCCATGCATTACATTTAGTAACTGGAGTATGTATATGTTTTTTCCCCACAAACTATTGAAGCCTAGATCTATTGAGATTAAAAGCAAAAGTATTACGAAAAAAAAAATCTGATTTTAACTCATTTTTGTAGCTACTTACGTTGAGAAATATATTTTACTTAAACACTATGTTCTGAATGGCATTTAAATGTTTATAGCTGTGTGAGAGAAATCCCGTGTATTTTTCATGTGAGAGAGACACTTGCTTACCCCCACATCTTTAATTTTACTATATTCAGCATTTCTGAACTCAGTATTATATGGATTCAAAATATTTATTTCACCATTTTCTTGTCTGTCACGCTTTTCTCATTATCATAAACCAAACTAGTACGTTTGTTGTGTCACGGAATACACACACACAAAAGGATGAAAACAATAAAAGTTTTAAGCAAAGCTTACAAACAACGGTTTGATTATCAAAAGAAAATACATATTATATAGGTTTTACATTTATGTTTATGTAATATTCCCTCTGAAGGGAAATACTCTGGTATTTGTATATATATATACCAGAGTATTACACGTGCGCGCGTTAAAACTAAACTTTAACTCTAATATGGTAGAATTCTTGGATTTAGACTTGCATCTTATTAACAATAATGTAGTCAGTAACATTTTTGACAAAAGAGATTCTTTTAAGTTCCATATAATTAAAATTCCTGTATGGAATAGTAACTTGCATTTATCAATTTACAGAAATATTATTTTGAATTTTTTATTTAGAAATGATAACTTAACTACACACAAAATAGATAAATTCAATAATATCAAAAAAAAATTTCAATGTTGTTTAGATCATGGATGCCCTTTTAACCTCTTAAGAACTTATATATTCATCACAAATTATATTAATCATCTTGCTACTTCTAACTCCAAATCTACCACACAGCAATAGGATTTCAAAGTCAGCATGTTAGTGGTCTTGCTGTGAAGATTATATCGTAACATTCATATACCAGTTTACATCTTTTTCACACACACCTTGAACATCTTACACATTTTTGACAACCAACCAAATTAGAGCTTAGCAAATTTACATTTTTGACAATCAACCAATTCAAAGCCTACCAAATTTGATTGTCATCATCTCCCTTGGTATCTATCTATGCTGGCTAGTTTAAAAGATAGTTCAAAAGATGCGTTTATTTATATTCAGGTTTCTTAACTTGGTGGATAAATGCTTTTCATTAATTTCAAGACTCTTGATTTTTTTGGAAAAAGATCTGTGAGTAAGGAACTTTTGTTAAATTCTTTTTTGAAAAATACTTTTCTTACGTAATTGTTTTGGGATTTTTCTGCTTTAAGAATTTGGAGAGAATTTGTTGCAGAACAGTAGTCAGTGGTTTTATCATACTTTCTGTGAGTTTTTATATACTCTGAATTTTTGTTTATTTTATTTGGTTTTTCTACCGAGTTGCAAAGGGGGAAGATTGGCGCCTTCAAACTAGTTTAACCTCATTTATTCAGTCCTAAGTCCGAAATTGCTTTCTGACTCATTAGGCTCTTTTTTATAGCTCTTTTTTTGTATTTTTCTATAAATTCGTTCTTCATGTATAGCTTTTATATTTTTATTATGTTATTTCTTATTATGTTCATTATCTATTATTTCTGGTTTTTGATATATTATACAAATTTCTTTCATATATATATATATTGGGTTGGATATCATAAATTGACACTTATGCTAAAAGATTTATTATTAAATATAAATCAAGTCAGAGAAAGTTAACCGCGTATATGTATACATATATAAATTTCTTAAGCATCGAATTTTAAGAGTTAAATTTTGGAAAGGGAATTCAGGTTTTATAAAATGTCAACAAACCGAATTATATATCAAAAGTATTGAATTTATTTTTTTCTGAATATACATGACAATTTATTATGATTATTTTTTTATTGTAAGGTTGCAAAACTGGTAACTTTTAAGGAAAAAAATTGATTATAATTTGTTGCAAAAGGCTTAATGTGGAAAAATCCTTTGAATCTACGAGCATGTGCAGAAGTAAACCAAAATATGAGAAAACAGTTCTCGCAATAGCAATGGCTGCCTTGTAGCTGCAATAAAATTCCTAATAGTTTTATTTGATCCGGACCATATCTTGAATCCTACATTTTACATAAATTACTATATACATCAATGGATTGATTAAAAAATGCTTAAATTTTGCTGTGTGGTCTTTAATCCAATACAAATATTTATAAGATAAATGAATATAAGTTTCAAAATATATTTTGAATCTAGGAATGTGATCCTTGATAAACTTTGACTTTCAAACAACGTTTACCTTTTATTAGAAAAAAAATAAATAAGCCACACATAAACTCTACCCCTCAATTTCCAAATAATCAAAATTAAGTAATAAAAACAAAATACATATGACTTACTGATGACTACATATGACTTACTCTACTTACTGATCCTGAAACCGATCCTGACAAACGCTTTCCTTGTTTGGGGACATGTATAAAAAAATTTAAGAACCCATATTAATTAGAAGGTGCTCAAAATTTAATTGTGAAGCAAATTCTTAACGGTTACTCGTTCATGAAGAATGTAAGCCTCAGAGCAGCGAGTAATATATCCACTATTAGACAAACTATCAGGAGAAGTGCTAACACTTCTTTAATAAAATTCACAACTCAGATAATAAATAGATCACTAACATGGAAAAATATACTTCTGAACTTAATTTCCACAGACCCAGATCAATTCTAATTGATCCTACTTTTATTTAATTCCTGAATATGCTTTATTTTACCTATAATATTTATATTTTACTTGTATTCTTAAATTCTCTCAATTTTGCTACTCAATAATTGGTCGGGCTTCGTCTCTAAACTTAAGGTATCCGACTACGTTCGGAACCTTGATTTTAAATTGATAAATGGATAATTGTCGGGATATTTAGTGTCTCTGTAGTTTAGAATAAATGTATAAAGTTTAGGACATTTTGACAAAAAAATATATATTTATATACAATATTTTGCAGAAAAATTAACTAGAATATTTTTTCCAAATGTTCTCCTTTTGTGAAAATGCTTCTATTATAATAATATTTTGCCTGTATATAGCTCAAACCTCTCTACAGATGCTCAACTAGAAGTTTTGAAAAATTCACATAATTTTCAGAGTTACCACCAATTTAAATATATAATTATTGGCGTTTTTTCTTAAAATTGCTCCCCTCTGTTGTTGTAAAACATGGATAAACCAACTTCTATGTTATATATTTCAAAAATTCTAGTTGAACCTCTGTACAGAGGTCTAATCTATATACAGGCAAAATATTATTATAATAGATGCATTTTTCACAAAAGGAGAACATTTGGAAAATAAATTATTCTAATTTAATTGTATTTAAATAATTTTTTTTTGTCAAAATGTCCTTAAAACATTTTTATATATGTATTCTAATCTAAGTGACACTAAATATCATGAAATTTATCCATTTATGCTTTTTTTTAAAATCATGGTTCCGAACGTAGTCGGATACCTTAAATACAAATATTTTTGACCGCCTTGATTAGCCAATCAAAGAAGCTCCACTAGATACCACACAACTCATTTTAACATTTATATCTAAATATTTTCTCTCTTTAACTCGGACTCCTTTGCTGCAACCGGATTGGCTAAGCATCGCCCACCCACTCCCATCACAAAAAAAATTTTTATGCCACGATTGATTAATTTCATATAGTAATTTTTTTTTATTAAATTTGAATAGCTATATTTAAATTTTTAAATATTATTTATTAGAAATGGCAATTTGAAAGCAATTTAATGTTATGATAGGAAATGAAGTTTCGGATGCTCTCCCACTCCACCAAAATACAATATATTTTGAAAGTTAAGCTCTTTATATACGAAAGCTGACATTTATAAATGGTTCAGGTACAATTTATTGCGGGCTGCAAAATAGCCCCTTGGCGTCTGATTAGTAATACTAAAAAAATTTTAAAATATAAAGCAATCACAGATTTATTCAAAAAAATATAAAGCAGCCTTTATGTAAAGCATCCTATAAATACAAATTGTTGCCTTTTTTAAAATATATTATCTATATATTTTTTTCAATAAAGTATTTTTGCCAGAAGGAATGTTGTAAAAGCGAATCTATTAAATTTATTTTCCCCATTTTTGATGGATAACAATAAAGACTCCATCTAGAAATATCGACAACATCAAAACACATGGGAAGTAATGCAACTAGACGTGCTATTTACTACTAAAAGTGTGCGGGGAGGGGGAGAAGAAATTTTTTTTTTTGTGGTTCTCTGGATAAAAAACACACTATTTTCGATACCATATGAAAGAAAGTGGATTTCTGGGTTTGTTTACTTTTTAAAGAATGGAGGTGCAAAAATGGAAAATGAGGTAGATAAAATAGAGCACTTTCGTTGATTGGACTTTCATGTGATTGTGCTTTCTGGGGACTTTGGTATAAGATTCTCCATCGTTCGTGCCAAAGATTTTGATTCGGTAAGTAAAATTTATGGGGCAAAAATTTGAAAGCAGAGTAAAGTGTTATAAATTAACTTTTGGTTGGTTTTTTTTTAGAATGGAAAGGTTGAAACTTCAGTATTTGTTATTATTATCATTATTTTTTCATCTTGATAGTTAAGTCTATTTTGTTTCATTTTCTGTGATGATTTTTATCATTATGGTATAAATACATAATTCGAATTGAATTTATTATTTTTTTTCATTTTTTTATTATTTATGACGGAACTAAGAAGCGATATTAATTACACTATCATAAAATTAGTGTAATTTATTTATTTTATCTATTTTCATTTAGTCACGCTCCATTATGAAATAAATTAGTTTTCATTTGAATTCAAAAATTTTAGCAGATTTCAATATATCCATGATAAACTTATTTCTGATGTAGAGATATGTGGCGGTGGTATCTAGGTATAAGTCAGTAACAACCTCCGTACTAAGATGATCATTTTTCTATAGTGGATATGATATGTGCTTACGAATCTGAAGATACCAAGTTTTAACTTCTGTAGGTGATCCTGGCTGAGCGAGTGAGTGAATATTAACGTCACACTGTTAAGCTACACGAGGGCTTTTGGCGACGGACCTCGTAAATTTGAACCATGGTCAAGTTACGAGGACGGCACCTGAGCTGGCACCCCTTCTCCTAACCACACCAACGGGAGGACGTTCGAGCTCTCAACAGGTTTAAAATCCATTGCACGGCAGGTCTTTAGTGGAACTGGGCTTGAACTCATGAGAGGCCAGCCACGATCCGATACTTTGATCACTAGGCGAACACAGCCACAAGACCCTGCTTGAACTTTGAAACAAGCATTTGTGGAGCAGACGTGGCGCCTTCTAACCACCGCAAGAGCAACCAAAAGCCGTCAGACACGCATTACGCAGCACAGTAAGCCGTCAATTCACGTGACGCAACACTCAAGCCGTCAGATCAATGACGCTACACTTAAACCGCCAAAACATACTTGACGCAAGAACTCGCACGCTTGCCATAACTTATGGCATCGTTCGTTCGCTTATCCATCGGATTCATGTGTGGTAGTCGTACCTATATAAGCCAGTATCAGCCACCGTACTAAGGTAATCATTTTAGTATAGTGGATACGAATCAGAAGGTTGCAAGTTCTAATATCCTTCAGATATATATTAACATCACATTATAAAGCAATAGAAAAGGCTATATTGATGACGGATTTCGTAATTTTGACCATCGGTTAGTTGACGAAGATGACCCTTAAGCTGAATTCACACGTTGATGTTGAAGAGCCATTATATCAAAGTCTGAAAAACTTTAAAACATTGATACAAACAGTTAAATTCCAAAATCTAAGTATATCAATCCAACATTCAATCATTCAAACATGTAAACAGCCATAATAATAATCCTTCTATCTCTCAAACAAGTAAATCATGTGCATCTATATATTAAAGGGTCAGGTCCGGTGTCTTAGAGGTAGAGTGCCCGCTTCGTAAGCGAAGTTTACGGGTACTATCCCGGCTTAAGTCTATATATTTTCTGAATGCCAAAATCGTACACACGTATGCCATATGATTATGCGGCATGTAAAAGATCCCTTGAGTATCAATTTTGGCTCTGGATCACTCGGCAAAATTAAAATACGGCAATATTTAGCATCCGACGAGAGCTCGATTTAAAAATTAATTTAAGCGTCCAAATGTGGAGAAGAGGCCGCCACTAGATGGTGCCACCATGAAATGGCTCTCACATTTGAGGATTCACAGTGTCTGCAAAGGTTAAGTTGCTAACATGTAGCTCCATTGGAAAGAAATAAAATATACTAAGGGAAGACCTGATGACATAGGAGAAAAGATAAATTTATACAAAATTTCACGCAAATTAGATGCGGCACGTTCGATAGTGGTACGATTATACAGCAGGGGTGGTGAATCTTTATGGATCAACGTGCCATTTTTTTCCACAGAAGTATCTAATGACGCGTATAGATGGTTCGTCAAATTATTTTAAGCTGTGATTTTTGGTAAAATAATAAAGCTAAATACGAATAACACAAAACTATATTTAATACGAGAACATACATTTTGCGCTGTATAAAATTATAAATGTTTTAGTTATTCGAGTAATTTAGTTTAAAGAGAGAGTAACATTAGTGTGATTTCTATTGTTGCAGTTAGGATGACAAATAACTTATATTAGAAATGTAAGATGTTACTTTTTGTGGAATACATGCTGAATTTGAGTCATCTGCCAAACGGTTTCTCAGCAATTACATATTATTATTATTTTTTTTTGTGGCTCACTTTTTTTAACAAGAGTGTTTGTGATTTGTTTCAAAATACCGTTTTACATACGATGTTATGCATACCACTATGACAGAACACATAAAACCAATGCTGCTTTGTTGCCTTTATTAATAATGCCATATTTATCGGTCCACCAAATATGAAATTCTGTGTTACACTTATTAACTTGCACTTTTTGCTTAACTAGCCATGTTAAAAAACAATTAAAAGTCATAAATATAACACAGGTAAGTTTTAAAATACAGTTGTGTCAATGAAAGTGACTGTGCCATGCGTAGATGAACTTTACATCATAAGCAATTGTAGTCTACAACGTAACAAAGGCAAGACAATAACAAACGAGTGTCCTCCCCGATCACTCGTGTTGATCATAATATTTTATAGTGAGTGAGTTTTATAGTTTTTTGAAAAAAAAATGCAAGTAATTTTAATCACTGACGTGCCAGAAATATTGTGTCACGCGTCATCAATGGCACGCGTGCCACTGGTTCGCCATCCCTGTTATTTAGGATCACTATCTGCTTTTTGCACCTTAGTGGAAATTTCAGGTGAGACAGAAAATTGAGATTAAAGCAAGATGAAGAATATTTCCAACATTTTTAAAAATTACATTTTCAAATGTTAAAAAAAATAGGGGGAGGGGGAGTTGTTCAAAAATATTAGAAGAGGACAAATTATATCAATGAAACTCGACACAGAATATAATCTTATAAGTGGACAACGAATTAATTTAAAAATCTGTAAGAAATAATTGAATTGTCTCAAGGGTCCTTTCGTAATTTATCTTGCAATTTTATCAATAACTCACTTTTGATACAATGAAATATAAGAAGCTTAACTGACGAGAAATATTGAAAACTTCTTCAACTTTTCCTTAACTAAGCCTAGAAATAGGTAAGTGGTTCTCGGTCAAACTTGGGAACATAATCTAAGACATTCTGAGTTTAATCCAGACACTGTAACCATTAATTTTATTAGAACGGATTGATTAATCGATTGAAATAATCAGAACATTTCCAACATCCGGGATTTTGAGTTTTACCATGAGTGATTGGTCTAGACGACGAAATGAAAAGAAAAAGGGAAACTATCTTTTAGGACATTTTCATGGTCCTACGCCTATATTACACAAAGTAAATCCTCAGAAATCTTGAACATTTAATCAAAATGTCATTTATATCTTCTTATTGAATATCATTGTAACTTTTACTCCTATTTATCAAATTAACTACTCGACAACAAATCGCAAAATAAACTGAGTAGATTGTATTACAAAATAAGTGAATGAATGAAAGAGTGTTGTTTTAAAATCACATTTTAAAGCGATAGGAGGATCATTGGGGACGAATCTGTAATCACGGTAGCCTAGTGGTCAGGGTATTGGATCGCGGCTGGCTTGTCACGAGTTCGAGCCCAGCACCACTAAAAACGCGCCGTGTAGGGTGCGATGCATGTTAAATCCGTCGAGAGCTCAAACATCTTCCCTTCAGTGTGATGTGGTAATTAGGAGAGGGGGTAGCCAGTTCAGGTGTCGTCCTCGTCATTTGACCATGGTACACATTTATGAGGTCCGTCGCCAAAAACCCTCGTGTAGCTGAATAGCGCGAGGTTAATAATCACTCACTCACTTGGCGATGAGTCTTATAATCTTGACATTGGTCAAGTGACGAAGACGACACCTGAGCTGCTCCCTTACCAAGCTTCCACATCACACCAACGGGAGCACAGTGAGTCTCAACAGATTCAATGCGGATTGGTCTCTTTTACTCGACGAGTCTTCAATGGCACCAGAGCTCGAACCCACGATACTCCGGCCACGAATTCGAAAGTGAGTGAATATTACTCGTAAAGTCGCACTATTGAGCTTCTCGGGACTTTTAGTGAGGGACCTCGTAATTTTGAACCATGGTCAAGTGACGAGAACAACACTTGAGCTGACAACTTGACACTGGACACAGCTGACATTTGAACTCCGAACTTACACACTTCGGCATCTGTAGGATTTAAAGCCTCGAGAGTTTTAACACACCCTACATGACGGGATTTCAGAAGTATTAGGCTTGAACTCATGACATACTTGCCACGTCTTGGTTACCTTGACCAATAGGCTTCCGTGTCCAACCACGAGTTCGTAACCATAATCACTGGGCTACCACGGCCATTGAATAAAATAAGAAAATTAATTTTATCAAATAATGTACATTTATGGGGAATTTAATCATTATTATTATTTTTTTAAGTGCCTATCCAATTTCATTATACGGCTCATTCTACCTTTGGCAAATTTGTCTAAGATAAAAGAAAGCTGTAATCTAAATTAAATTCAAAATTGTGTTTAAACTTTATACCCGTATTGTTCGGAGAATCAATTAGAGTTCATAAATTGTTCGGAACAAGTAGTAATGATTCAAGTACTGTGAATTATAAATTTCTGACCAATAGTAATATGGAAGGATTAAATTTTCAAAATTGAGAAATATATTTCCACAATTCACAATTTTTATGCTTCAAAAGTCATGTCAAATAAATCTGAGCCACGGAATCCGCCAATGGCTCTTAAACTGTGATTCGTAGACCTCTAGGGGTCTGCAAAGTTCTCTCATTTATTTTTTAAGTTTCCCTGTTTTAAAGACTCTGAAAGACCTCGTGAAAATATTGAAAGTTGTGCACTCTTAGACTAGATCTTAAATTGTTCACTAAATTTGTTACTAGACTAGACCACTAATAAATACATTTCAGTAAATTGTTTATTTATTTGAAATTGGTATTTTATGAAATTGTTAGTATACTTATTCTTTTCTTAAGGGAAGAAAAAGGCGTTAAAAAGGTCAGCATAATTAGCAGAGATAGTCTTAAAATTATTAAGGACAATTTAAATCAATAGCCATGTAGTGAGAGTCAAAGAGGGGGTTTACTAAATCTTTGAGGGACAATACATAAAAGGGGGTGATCAAGAGCTTAAGAACCGCAGATTCTGAACTATATGTATCTATATTAAATCTTTATCACCATCGGAAATTTTTTCAAAATTGAGTAGATATTAGTCATCAAATATACGTTCTCTACAAATTAGTATAAATATATATTCTGACAAAATTTTCAATTTAATTTCTTATTTATTACAGCTTATTTTTTTCACAAGTACATGGAAGAGTCTAATGTATCGTAGACAAATATACCCATTATTTTTATTTATTTTAAAATAAGGTTAACTAAGCCTTATATGTGGAGAGTTTAGAATAAGTTATCCGATACCTTCGGAAGCGTGATTTTGCAAAAGTGTATAAATGGATAATATTTATGATATTTAGTGTCACTTAGACTGGGAAATGTATAAAAAAACGTTTTCAGAATAATATTACAATAAAAAAATTATTTAAGTACAATATTTTGACAAAAAATGAACATAGAATGACCCATTTTCAAAATATTCTCCTTTTGTGAAAAAAGCGTCTATTACAATAATATTTTGCCTGTATATAGCTCAGACCTCTGTACAGAGGTTCAACTAAAATTTTTGAAATACATAACCTAGAAGTGGGTTTATTCATGTTTTACGTCAACAGAGGGGAGAAATTTTAAGAAGAAAACGCCGATAATTATTTCAATGGGTTGTAACTCTGAAAACAAAGTGAATTTTTCAAAATTCATAGTTGAGCCTCTGTACAGAGGTCTGAGCTATATACACAGACAAAGTATTATTATAATAGGAGAATTTTTCACGAAAGGAGAACATTTTGAAAAAAGGTTATTCTAAGTTAATTTTTTGCCGTATTATGGTATTTAAATATTTTTTTTTCCTTCAAAAAATGTCCTTAAAACAATTTTATACATGCATTCTAATCTAAGTGATACTAAATATCATGAAAATTATCCATTTATGGTCTTTTTTAAAATCAAGGTTCCGAACGTAATCGGATATCTTAAAGGTTAAAAAAGTAGAATTATTCCTGACTCTGTACAGCAGTGAATCTCAAAGTTTCCATATTCGCGACCCAATATTCAATCATAATTTTCATCGTTCCCCCCTCATACAATAACAATGTATTGAACTCAACAATACTATATTTTGACGCTAAAATTACTATACGACTGTTACCTCTTAAGTCCTACCGCGTATATAAACGTCTCGCTAAGTCAACGTGTTTAGTTTGCAGGACGTATATATACGTCTTTTCGGAGAACGATCTGTTCTTTCACTGCTAACCATAAAATTTTTTCGAAGATTTTGGAATGAAATAACAGGACCTTGACAATGTTCGTGAAAGATTTACTTATTTCAGATTATTTGCTTCTTCATTCCTTCCCCCACCCCTCAATGCATCACATACGCGCTTCTACGTGGAAAACTGTTGGCATTAGGGATGAATCGTGTAACTTTTAATCAGTAGTTAAGGAATTAATTACAAACCGTACAAAATATCAAGTGTTAATTTTTGTATATAATTTTATATATGACAATCAAATGGGGTCACAGGTAATTATTAAACTTGTTCTTAACTTAGTATTGTTAAATAAATTGTGTAGCACTGATACATTTATAAGAGTAAATGTTTATTTTACTTTTTATTATGTCAGAATGTATTATAATTGTTTACTTTCAGTAAATTAATAATTTTTTTAAATAGTCCTTTGTTTTCAACTTTTCAATATGCTCACGCCCCCCTTGTAAAGTTGCCACGCCCTCCAAGGGGACGCGCCCACAGTTTGAGAAACACTGCTGTACAGAGATCACTTAAGTTTTTTGTATTGTCTACTCGTTTTAGACAAATCGAGTATCTAAACTCATATGTATAGCAACACATTCTGTTTTAATTAAAAAGTTAAAAATTATATGCATTCTTAAAAACTTTTTTTTTTTTTGCTTTTAAAATTTTTAATTTTATTATTAAATGCGAATAAAAATGTAATGTACGCAGAATTTAGTTAATTATAAACTACGTTTAGCACAGCACTAGATAGGATATTTGTATCAAAGTAATTTGATATGTTTAAAAATAACTGTTTTAATTAATGTCAATAAATTTATGCCACATAAAATATTTTACAAAAAAAAATTTATTATAGTTAATTTAAAATTCAAAATCAATATTAAGAATAAATTAAAAGAAAAAAAAAACTTATATAATTTTTGGGATGGTGAGCTGCACTTTTTCCAACCCTTACATTTTGCAATAGTTGTATGAAAAATTAACGAAAAGACAATAAGTGCTTACTTTGGAGCAGGGTTGCCTTCTGCTTCACATACTAATCTTGTGCTTTGATACAAGCTGACAGTCGTCCTTGGTGAAGGATACACACGATTAATCTTTGGTTTATCTGAAAAAGAAAATATTATTAGAAATAAATACATTTTTACATTAATAAATAAGAAACAAGAAGTTTTAAGATTGTATTCAACATTTGTAGAAAAATCAACTTTACTGTGAAAAATCAACTGTAACAACTTTAAGTGGTAATTTTGAAATATATATAGTGAGCCCATTGTTATTGTTCTTTTTTCTTAATTAATATTCGGAAGGATCAGCTCCAATTTATTAAGCGATTTTGACCCTCGAAATGAATGAAAATTAGGTTATAAATGCTCTGGTAAGAACAAGTTTTTTTTTTGTAGACGATCATTCAAATACATCGTAAAATAAAATCCTTCTAAGATTTTCTCTAACTCCATTTAATCCAAAATAAAAGTAATATATTATGGTCTTGTGTGAAGGTATCTTCATAAACCAGTAACAGCCCCTTGACAGCCGTGATCACTTTTGTGTAGTGATTATGTTACGCAGCTACGGTCCTCACGTCGCGGGCTCTGGCCTTAGATGCACCTCTACAGCCTGTTCTGCAAGAGCATTAGTAGGCATTGTCAACATTCTTGTAATGTTTTGGATGGCTAAAAGTTCCTCACAGTTGGAATATTCGCTTACAAAAACAACATTTTTTAAATGATGCATTAGGAAGAGAGATACTGTTTTATTGAAAACAAATGTACGTTAATTTCGACCATTAAATTAAATGAGGTAACTAAATAACGGATAATTAATATTAACTAAAATATTTAAAAAATCAAAGCCGTAGGACCCATTAGTAGCTGGCAATTGCATATTTCACATTAAAGTCAGCATAGGTCACCTCTTTTCAATGCATGCTGGTAATAGTCCTGGCTAATTTTCAACTCGACAAGAATCAAAATAATATTTTTATTAATGCAATTATACAAAGTACAATTTTCATTGCAAAAAACTGTCAATAGTTAATGTTCAGAAAGTAGAATATAAAAAGAGTGCATTTTATAATATGATTACTGTATATTCACTAGTGGTTACCCACCAGATTCTCATTGTGTTTCTTGATGTTGAATGAATATATAATGTTTATAAATTATTTATTTCTAAGTCCTAGCATTAAGCATTCGATTGTAATGAGAAACATTTTTGCAGGCCTCACCTCTTGATTTAAAAAGAGATAGGTCTTTAATTTCTAAAATTGAAGTAGAGTTATATTTTACGCTCCCACAACCCCCTCCCCAAATGCGCATCTTTTTCCAACAAAATAAACATGGTTTCCAAATTTCAAGTCAGACTGAATGAGTGAATGAATGAATATTAACGTCGCACTGTTCAGCTACACGAGGGCTTTTGGTAAAAGACCTCGTAATTTTGAACCATTGTCAAGTGACGATTACGACACCTGAGCTGGTACTCCTATCCTAAATACCACACCACAGCAATGGGAGGATGTTTGAGCTCTCGACAGATTTAAGGTGTATACATTGCCTACACGGCGGGTCTTTAGGGGTACTCGGCTCGAACTCGCGACGCCAGCCATGATCCGATACCTTGACCACTTGGCTACCGCGGCCACGATAGACAGCGTCAGAACTTATTGCAATCTTTAAGCTCTTATAACGTATACAGACGCCCACAAAACTTAAGAGGTATTTAAATGTTAACAAATAGCCGTGTCTTTCTTATTGGACAAATCTAACCTGGAACTCTTGACATGCTTGCCATGATCCTATATCTTAACGACTGGGCTACCGCAGCCTCATTTCAAGTCTGAGAATAATAGTTCAAAAACGATTTTTTTTAATCAATAATCTCCCTTTAAAGTCGATTTCCGTAAGACCAGTGTTTAGCGGATTTCAACTCAACAAAGCAAACATGCATACCAAATTTAAATACTGTAGGTCTAATAGTTTAAAAATGAGTTTTTATAGGTGTCCCAGGAACTCAATGCACTTCCCCACATTAGTCGATTTCCATAAAACCTTTTCCAAGCGCGGATCTCTATTCAACAACAAGTAATATAAAAAAAATATTAAAATCAATTCCTACTTCATTAGAAATACTTACTGGTGCCTTCTGTTGGAGATATATCTACCTTCGTCAAAAATAACACAGAATAAATTTAAAATTAAAAAATAAAATTAATTAATTGATTAATATTTGATAAAACTGTATTAACATCAAGTGTCATCCACTTCATGTTTAAAAAATGCATTTGAACTTGAATGGATGAATAAAAATTATTTTATTAAAGATTGAAAATCTGTGTGCACAAAATTATATATATTTATATATATAACAGGGAGAGAATGAGACAAACAGATGGAATTGTAAAACACATTCATCCCAAATTTCAAATATGTGGTTCTTACCTCTCAAAAAAATATGTATAATTATCAATAACAACCCTTAACACTTTGCAACCCCCCTTTGGGGTCAATTTTTGCAAACCCCTTTCATAGATTATCACAATTCTATAAAAGCGATTTCACAAGCAATCTTCAAGTCTGTTGGCCTAGTAATTAAAAAAAAAACTCAACGGTTGATCTATAACGCCTCTTCACCCTTTACAATTCTCTCTTGGGGGTCGATTTTCCTAAAACCCCTTTTTGAAGCTAATCTCTGCTCCATGAAAGGAACATACCTGCCAATTTCCAATCTTGTAGATTAATGGATTTAGATTGTAACCAAGCATGTTTTTAGAAAGAATTTCAAAATAATCTATTGAAAACTATATAATCTAGAGATATTTATAATTCTTTAAATTTCATTTTGCAAAATCCAGTATACATGTTACCAAATCTAATATGAGGTTATCTATAAAATTATGGTGCATAAAATTTTATATTATTAGGTTTAGTATAAAGTTTTAATCTTACTTATCTTTCTTGTAATACTCCTGAAATTGAGTTGAAAAAAACCAATTCCTTTGAAACAAGAATATTTTTCTTGCCTTAAACGAAAAAAAAAAAAAAGTTTTTACCATAAAGGTTTATTTTAGATATGTTCAGAATAATGTTAGAAAACTGGTTTTTCGTGTAATAGCTATTAAGCTATATTTTTACAGCTGTAGAATTTACGATCAACTTGTTATCTCTGGCAAAACTGTAACATTAGCTTAGCCATTTTGAATGGTTTTTTCGTCTGGAGTTTCTAGTATTTCGATATAGTAAAACATTTTTGCTGACGAGAAAATTATTTTTTTTTATTCCGTGGTTTAGAAAACAGAAATAACTATTAGGAAGATCGTATAAGGAATACAAAAGATATTGATAAAATTATTACTTTAAGCAAAAATGGTTTAAGCAGTATAAAAACAGTTTTCATGCTGTATCATATCGTAGGAGAGGTTTTATTTCGTTCATAAAATAAGGATACAATAGCCATAAAAATAAATAATTCAGAAAATTTTTATATCAAGAGAAATTGCAACTATTTTCTTCGATTTTATTAAAACTACTTTGTCTAAGGGATATGACTATAGCGGGAGTCCGAAAAGTACGACTACACTTTGAATTATTTGTTAAAAATGAACAAGCAAAAATATATTCACTTAAGGTATCCGACTACTTTCGGAACCTGATTATAAAAACCTGCATAAATGGACAATTTTTATGATATTTAGAGTCACTTGGATTATAATACATGCATAGAATTATTTTAAGGACATTTTGACAAAAAATTTATTTAAATACAATATTTAGACAAAAATGAACTTAGAATAACATTTGTTCAAAATGTTCTCCTTTAGTTAAAACTGCTTCTATTATAATAATAGTTTGCCTGTATATAGCTCAGACTCTGCACAGATGCTCAACTAGGAATTTTGAAAATTCACATTATTTTCAGAGTTACAACTCATTGAAATATATATAATTATCGGCATTTTTTTCTTAAAATTTCTCCCCTCTGTTGTCGTAAAACATGGATAAACCCACTTGTAAATTATATATTTCAAAAATTCTATTTGAGCTTCTGTACAGACGGCTGAGCTATATGCAGGCAAAATATTATAATAAAAGAAGCATCTTTCGTAAGAGGAAAACTATTTTGAAAATGGGTCATTCTATGTCATTTTTTGTGAAAATATTGTACTTAAATAGTTTTGTATTGTAATATATTCTTAAAACAATTTTATATACATTTTCTAATCTAAGTGGCACTAAAAATCATAAATATTATCCATTTATACGCTTTTGTAAAATTACTGTTCCGAACGTAGTCCGATACCTTAAATAGCTCCCAGTGAGTGGTGAGAAACATACTTCCCATAAAAAAATGCTCTTAAAAATCAAATTAATTTTAAGAAATAATCTAAAGGAATTTATTTTTCATAAAACAATAAAGTTTCCAAAATATTTTTAAATAAACATTACTATAAGATTGAACTTATAAAAGGTTAATATACTGTTTTATTTTTAAAAAAAAAGATTGACAAAATGAAACACTTGAAGCAATGTATTTATAAGAGAGTATACTCTATTTATATATAAACTTCAAAAAGAGAGCTACACATTTCAAAACTCTACCTTATTTCACCGGAACGCATATCGATGCATAATTTGCATAATAATCGATGATTCATATCGCATCCATCTCTGCAAATGAATAGGAATATTAATATAACTTAAACGAAGTGGAGTTTCCTTCGAAAATCCCCGAATTCGAATTATCGTCGGAGCCAACAGAGACAAACCCGTCATAAACGAAATTCCAGGGTATTAGATAAATGCAAGAGCGCCTACGAGTCGGAATCATCAAGTCGCTTCCGTAAGTACTTTACGAAGATATCGAGTCCTTTTAAGACCCCTTTGCATTGGATGACAAGCGAACTGCCCCGAAAGTGAGCCTTTGATATGTAAATCTTCGAATCTTCCGATGGAAGACGCGATCGAAGGTGGCATTGGAGGGCTCTCCTAGACAGAATATGGCTCGGGGCGCCTTTGTGAGAGAATTCTAAAGCCAAATAACTGATAATAAAAAAGAAGGAGGTGGAAAAATTTGGACACGGACAAAGGAAACCGGTCGAAAAGGGAACTCTTCCCTTTTCAACTTCATTTCGATCAAAAATGTCGTTCGCAGATGCTTTTGACTGACTGACCTTTCTTTCTTTGGAGAAGTCTTTATTTGTACTACGTTAACTGTTACTTTCAGTTGTGACAGTTGAATTTTTCAGAAACCATGTGTGTGCGTGTGTTGTGTGGGAGTCTAAACTGGTTGGAATCATCCTGAACAAAGAGAATAAAAACTATATTATTGGCAGAAGGGTTAATTTTAAGTAGATGGAACCCTTCGACAGCAGTTGTTTGTTTGTTGTCTCCAAATTTATAGCCGTATGTTGGTGAAGGGTTAAATTTCGATGTATTTCGAGAAGTTTTCAATGTGATCTTATTTTTATGTGAGAAAAGTGAGTATTTGTATATCAATAAATAATTGTTTAGCTGAAAACTTTAATTCTTCGTCAGGGTCTCAGGGGTGTTAATTTTTTCTCGAGGGTTGAAAATATAAACAATTTTCAAACAGGTACAATTCTTTTAAATATAAATTAAATAATTCGAATCTTTTACACATTTTTTACAAATGATTGTGACTTCAAAAAAAAATGATTGAAGTATTATCATAATTTTAAAAACCACAAGCATATAGAAATAAGAAAAAAAATTGTAATACAAATAGCATTGTGCACGCTGTTTTCTAAAATAGTAGCCTCCAATGTATAAAATGTATCATAATCATTAAACCCTGCATCATTTAAAAATAATATATCTTTTGTATTTCAGAATATTTTAAAAATATTGAAATTTTAAAAAAAAAATTGAAAATATATTTTTTTTTTATTTTTTAAAAAATATGTGATTTATTATTCTACTAACATAAAAATACTACAGTGTAATAAGGATACAGTTAACTTTATAAATCAACTTATAGCTAGTAACTTAAAGCTACTTTTTTAGGTAATAGGATGCGCTATGTAAAACTTAATTGATATTTCTTATAGAATAGAAATGCTTCTTATTTTCATATGCCTATAGATTTTAAAATTATGATTATATTTTAAACATTTTATACTTTTATGAAGCCCATTCCTTTATAAATAATGTGCAAAAATTCGAATTATTTTATTTTAATTTCAAAGATTTATATATATTTGAATATTGTTTATATTTTCAGCCTCTAGAGAAAGTTAACACACCCGGAGGCCCTTTTAATATATATATATATATTATTTTAATACACCGCCTATTCAAAAGTAGCAATTGTTTTGAATTTATATACTTTCTTGAATTCTTAGAGCAGTGATTCTCAAATTTTAGTGCACGTGTTTATATCAATAAGTCCAAAATAATAAAAAAAATATTTTAAATATTATTAATTTACTGAAAGGAAGTAAAATAATGTACATTATGACAATAAAAATACACTTTACATGTTTATTGTAATGTGTTCCAATTTAAAAATTGGAAAGGAAAAGTAATACAATACGTATGACATTATATAAAAGTACCTTAGTTAAAATATTTATTACTTAAAGTAACATAAACAAATTTAATACTTATGTTGATAATTTGTGGGGTTTATAATTAAGGTCGTGTTGTACCTTTAGCATCAAAGCATATTATTATTGCATTCAATACATAGTTGTTGTATGGAGGAGGGGGCGATGAAATATATGATTGAAAATCGGGTGGCAAATATTGAAAGTTTGAGAAGCACTGTCTTAGAAAAATATCTCATTAAAAGTTTTATAATGTTTAGATATAAAAAGGCTACATTGCATATATTTATTTCCATTGAAATTTCAGCGCCATGCTTATTTAAGGGATCATCAATAAGTGTTATAGAAAGAGTATTTTAATCGCCTTGCGTCATAGAAAATTTGAAACAACTTCTTCCCATCACAAATAATTTATAATATTTGTAATGTGTGTACGAGTTTTAGGGTAAGAAACATCAGCATTATTTTAATTATAACGCTCCTTTTAAGAGAACAGGGTGTGATTTATAAGAAAATGTTATATATTTAATATTTTTTGCAAATATTTGCTTATAACCTAAGTATATGTATTATGTTAAAATAGTTTTTGTGCACAAAAACCATAAAAAAACTAATTTTTTTAAGGAGCAATTTTAAAATCTATGAAGTGATTTAAAAGGCTACTCCCCTACGATAATTGACAAACACACATGGAATTTAATTTACAAGTGCGTCAACTTATATATAACATAAGTTGAAATGGAATTTCTTCTAACATGATTTGATATTCGTAAGATACTTTTTTGGGGAATACTTAATGAAATTTCCTTAAAAAGTATAAATCCTAAAATCAACTACTTTTTAAAAAATAAATATAGCTTTGATTCTTAAATGCATACTTACTTTTCTTACATGAATTAGTGGATATAGTTAGAAAAAATATCGAAGCTTTGGCACAATAGAAAAAAAAAGCATTAGCATATTTTCTGAAGGTAAAATCTAGTTGTTTTTTTCCAATAAACCAATTCACAAAACTTTATTTCAATGTTCAGAATCGTGTTAGATTGAAAGTCAGAAATTATACACCTGATATCGAGACATGATATAGAATGGTGCAGGAACAAGGTTCACATGAAAATATTAATTATTCAATTCCTACACACACACTGTTAGCTCACACTTTCTATATATTTATTTATTTACCTTTGTGGAATGTTCAATGGTTAATAAAGTATTTTAAAGCGCTCAATTGAGCTGAAGCTTTATATACATGATTATTTTGGAGGACAATGCAATAATTTGATTGTAATTAATAAAAATTGATTAAAACTAATTATTTAAAGAATTACAAATACACATCACGTTGGCATCATTTTTGGCGACTTAACGACCCTTTTGGCGACTTGTGTCAAAACTCAAAAGCTTTTTTTCTCATGTTTTAAAGCATTCACTTGAACTGAAATTTTATATACTTGATTGTTTTGGATGACAATACGATACTTTAATGATAATTAATAAAAATTAATTACCACTTAATGTTGTGATTTTGTCCTATGTATATACATATTTCTATTAATTCTAACTATCTAACAAAAAGTAGCTGAAATAAAATTTTTCTTTGTTCATCTAAATAGGAATTTTTTTATTTTCCTATTTTATGTATATCCTGTAATATTCAATGTAGTGATTAAAAAAAATATTGCATGAAAAACACTGTAGTAAATCATAATGTGGTATATAAAGTGTTAATACCACAATATGTACGTGAGAAGTAATATGTTTAAAACTTCAAATTATTGGTAAAAAGAAGCATTTGGAAAGCGGTCAAGTACAATTTATTTATAGCTAAATAACCTCTTAATGGCTCCAAATATCAAAATACAAAAATACACTTTTGTGTTGTGTTGAAACATTCATTCATTGAATCGATACAAGGTGTGTCATTTGAGACTCACTTTTCGCAATAGCATTTAAAAAATCATTACCAAGTGCAAAAAGACCATGAAAGCTTGCATAATTTTATGGCGAAAACTTTCTAAAATAACCTGCACTTCTTTGCCATATCGATCGTTTCCAACAGAATAAAACTAAACAGCTCTGAAAAAAGCAATAGCGATGGTCTCGATGCGATATTTGACGTAAACATTGTGGTAGTCGATAGTAAAGCTAGCTTAATATTGTTTCACGGTAATTTGGATTTAAAAAAAAAATGTAGAATAAAAAAAGCAACACTTTAAGTACACTCTGAGAACGATATTTGTTCTTCTTCAATGCATTTAACGTCCATAAACCAGACTTCTTGTCTAGTTAGTTCGAAACAGCAAAATTCGAATCAGACAGTTTAAGACAGTTTCACGGTAATTTGCTCTTTAACGATATTCCTTATTCGTGAAGTTTGTGTAACTTATCCTTCCTTTATGTTAATTAAAAATAAAATTGTGTAGTTTTGTTTTATTAATTTCAAAAATGTTTGAAAATTAAACGGACCGATTAATAATTTAAAGCTTTTGAAAAATGTTCAAATAAGAAGTCTAAATTTTTGTACATATGTTTCAGTCACGTTAAGTAGTTGGGAGACAAAGTAGTTAATATTTTATTTTAAACACAATAGGAATTATTTATACATACTTTTGAAGGTCAGTGATTTAATTGAAATGTTCTAGTTTCAAAATATGGTATTTTTACCAACCACATACATAATGCATTCATATATAGAACGTAAAAAGTAAAACATAATTAATAAAACTGGATCAAAAATAAAATTTTGCATTATTATTATTTCCGTACTGACTGAAAATAATAAAAAGCTTAATTTTTCACTAATTTGTTAATAAAATTTATATAATTCTCTCTATTTTTTACAAGTATTAGGTTTTGTTCCAAATTCTTAAAATGCCTGCAACATTTCACTCATGCTATTTTAGTTTTTCTAAAAAATAATTCATTTTTGAAAACATATTCTTAATGAACTTACTTTTATGATTCTTGACTTTTTGATTATTATAATCAGATTAAACCTTTTTCTAAATAAACATAATAATTTTGTTCAAAGATAAAAGTATATTAAAATAAAAAATAAGATTTATTTTTACTTTATTAATACTCATATTTGATATTTTTTTGTTTAATCATACATTTTCTATCACCTTACATTCATCATATAATTCCCAATTTACAGGTTCTAATATTGTTTTAATTGTTTTTAATACTTTATTAATGCATGAATAATTAAATTAAAAAAACCGTAGAATTTTAAAAACCTTTCAGGATTAATTAAAGCAACTTATCCAATTTTTGAACTGTAGACTGTCGTATTTAATTATAACCTCTTTCAGATATTTTTAAGTCGCCCATCCGGTATAGTGGTAAGCGACGCTAAACTGCTGTGCCATTGGGCCTGGGTTCGAATCCCGGAGATAACATGGACGTTTGTAAATGTATAGTACCTTCGTGGTATGGGGGGTACTTTAAATAGCCGTCGAGCCGCAAGTCCTCTCATGAGGTTGGTGGAAGGGGAAGAGAGGTCGCGCGAGGCCCCTGAAAACCCAGGGTGTTCTCCTTCAAAATTGGGGTAGAACCGAGATAAATCATTCTGTCACCTGTATGGTGCTCTAAGCTACGGCTAACGACAGGCTTCACTTAGCCTAACTTAAAAGACTAAGTGAAGTGCCTTGATCAGGCCTATGCCGATCAGGTGGCATTAGTAGCAACAACAACATATATATATGTTTAAACAAAATGTTAAAATGTCTGCCCCAGGAGATTACTTTAACGGGATCTTTTAGGGGGGAAAAAAGGACTGTCAAAGTAGTTGGAGCCAATGAAAAAACACTCGTAGGCTTTAATTCTATTTAAATTTATTGTGGCGTGTAGTAATATATTACTGTGTTTCTCACATGATTTATGTTATTCTAACTTAAAACTAAATTAAACTCAGTGGCGCAACAGCCCATGAGGACCAAAGCCTACTGTGATCATTTCAATTTTCGGGACCATTAGGCGTTGAGGTGCATGAGCAGATGTTTCGGTCTTATGGTCAGTCTGACTCAAACCCTCCAGTGTTTAATTTCCAAACAAGAATGGTACTCATTTATCAACGCACTGAAAGGATGAAAGATTGAGTCGATCTTGCCCACCCCGGGGTTTGAACCCCGGAGCAGTGGCGTGGAAATGCGATACGTTACCTCTCAGCCACTGAGTATAATTTTGTGCAGTGATAAAGTATATTTGAACAAATGAAAGAATGCCTGATAAAACTATGCATTGATCCAAATTCAACCGCTTTCTCTCACACATTTTTTTGAAAAAGTGCAAAAAATCATCACACTTTTTTAATTTTTTTTTTTTAAATACAAGGTAACGAAACCTAACAAACTATGCAGGTTTTAAGTTGAATTTTTAGTTTTTTACATATATAAAAGTATTTAGTTATATTAGTTTAATACCCCGATTTATCTCGGGCAAATGGGAAAAAAGTTAAATATTAGTATTTGTATGATAGTTTTTGAAGCAAGAGACAATACAACGTGATTCCTGGCATTCTTTACACTGCTATCTGGTCTCTTTTCGTACTGTATTACCTCTGGAATCTCTTTTGCGGGAGGACAGAGTATACTGACTCGTTAGATTTTGATTTCTTTTTCAGTAGCAGGAATAACAGTTGGAAAATGCCCTGAAGTTAACCTGAGTGGTGATAGACTAATGGTGGGTCTTCTTGATGTGGTAGAAAACTCGTCACGAGGATTTTCTTAAATTATTTTTTTCAATCAGTTCCATTCTAAATTGTTTAGGTGATCGGGAACCTTCTGATTTGAATTGCATAATGTAGGCTACATACAGAAGCATCACTTCCACTATTTTCAATTACCACACCTCTTTCTAATCTATCTGAAAAATCATAGATTTCGCTATCTTGCATCATCGCCAATATTTTACTGTTTTCACAACGGAACTATCCTTCTTTATACATCACTAATCCACAAGCTGACGTGTACTATACAATAAGTAAAACAAGTGACCTGTACGACCAAAAGATTCGTGAAACCAACACAACTTGGCAAACTGCTAATCAAAACTGAATATTTTCTTTTATTTCCTCCAGGCCGAGTAAAATCGTAATAAAACCAAACACATTGACAAATTCTTCTTCACCGAGTTTTCTCGGAATAATAATTAACTGCAATATATACGAGCCCGAGATAACTCGGGACAATCCGGCAAGCGGTTATAATTGGCACATTAATAAAAAAACTACACATTGTAATGTATTTTTTATGATTTTGATTTATTTAATATTTCTACCAGAGGTTTGTCCCAAGGGTGAAGCCAGCAAACAGTTTTTTTTGTGGCTCGCTGAGGTAAAAAATTAAATGGACAGAAAATGTTTTCCATATTTGAATCAAAATATATTTTAGAACAGAACATTTTTGTATGAAGATCAATAAAAGTAGATTTTGATACAAGTTGGCTGACATTAACTTACAAGCTGGGATACAAATTTCAACAAGCGATATCACACCTGATTTTTCAAAAAAGATTTGTTGAAAAGCGTGATAAGTTACCTTTGTCTCATTAAACGAAATTCTAAAGTTAAAGTTGCTTGAAGCTATGTCTATGAAATTATCACAACAAAATAAATTGAATAAAATTGTTTCTATTTTATATAACATTTGTATCGATTCTTACATATAACATATTTATTGACATTTATATCACAATGTATACCTTTTCAGAGATGCAATCATTTAATAAAAGTACGGCCAACTGAAATTTTTCGCTTAAACACAGTGACAATCAAGCCAAAACATTTGCCCACCCCTTGTTCTAAACAAATTAAAATAAACAGTTGCATACAAATATTTACTCTGAGCAATCTCACGGTTTTGTAAATGTTATGGAAAATGAACAATTATACATATGAGTATTTAGCGAAGCAAAAAATAAAACAGTATTATTTTGGATCATTATTTTTCAAATACTATTATTCTTATTATATAACCATTAGTGTTAGAATTATATAAATGTGATGCCTATTTTAATAACGAGCAGTGGTGCATAGAATGAGGGTGTCCACGGGTCGGGAATCCCCCTCCCCCATAGCAATTGTTTTTCTTTTTTGGATTCACTATGATCTTATGTACATGTCGCAGGGAAATAGCGAAATTAGAAAGTTCATCAAATCCCTAAGATATATAATCAATTGATGGGAGATGTTAAAATAACGTCTCTTTAAGGTCATTTCCCTGATGAAAGTAAGTGATTTTATCAAATCCCTGAGCTGTTTCAGTGAAATGATGAAATGAACTAGTCAGGATTTAAAAAATGCTATACGGGGCAAAATGCTATACGGGGCACTTGGAGGTCGAGTCCTTGTACTTCCTAACCATACAGGTAGTACTAT
Organism: Trichonephila inaurata madagascariensis; assembly: GCA_019973955.1. Lineage (NCBI taxonomy): Eukaryota > Metazoa > Arthropoda > Arachnida > Araneae > Nephilidae > Trichonephila > Trichonephila inaurata. The sequence goes on along the minus strand of BMAV01018086.1, from coordinate 22,098 downwards.
TTATCCCCTAAATATCAGCCCCATATCTTTAAAAAATGGCACCATAGTATTAACATAGGGATTGATATTTTAGAGCGTAAGCAATCGAGAGGAAAGATGTTATATGTCAAAAAATAACACCCTAATTTTCTAATTATTTGTTAAGTAGTTTCGAATAAATAATTTCTATTTCATTGACTATTGTTGTATTACTTACTTCTCCGTTTAATAGTGCAACCTATTTGTTAAATATAAACACTTTAAAACTCTTTACAATATTATTTCATCATTTCACTGAAACAGCTCAGAGATTCATTCAAATCCCTTACTTTTATCAGGGAAATCACCTTGAAGAGACGTTATTTTGACATCTACCGTCAAGTGATCATTTCCTTAGGGATTTGATGAGATTCCTAATTTCATCATTTTCCTGCGACATGTATAATACATAAAATTTAATTAAGTATTTGTTTTTAATAATTAATTTTATTATTTTATTCTAATTATTTATTAAATAATTAATTGTTTACCGTTATTTCTGAAAATCAACAAAATCAAAAGTATATGTTGAACGGCGTACTGGAGCGAGAATGGTAGACTTTAAACCCGGGAACCCCCCTCCCCTTTGAAATTTTCCGGTTTTTCCCTCTCTTGATAATCAGTATCTATTTTTTGTAATATAATAACATTGTACTTATAACCATCATCTAATAAATTGTCCTTCAATAAAATTGAATAAATATTTCAGCACATATTTCTTGTTTAAATGTATCCGAAAGAAGACGGAAACAGAAATGAAGCCAAAACATGAATGCAATTTTACGATACGAAGAATGAAGTGAACTGTTTTAGACTTACATCTCACATCGACCGTGATTTCCATTTCCTGACTCTGGCCTATATCATTCTTGGCTGAACAGCTGTAAACTCCAGAGTCGGTTCTGCGGATGGGGTTGAACTCAATGTGATCTTTGATGTCGTAGATGCCGGAGTGGCCGGACTTCCTCCAGATGATGTTGGCTTTCGGATTGGCATCGGCTCTACAGCGCAGAATAAGAGACATGCCTTCAATGATTTCTTCTTTGGGTTTTCCTTCCAAACTGATTTCAGGCGGATCTGCTCAAAAGAAAAGAAAATCAATGGATTAGATCCCTTAGAAGGATTTGTAAGGACTGATTTATTTGGCTTCCAGATGAAACATGAAATCAGGAGTTTTTCGTTAATTTATACTACTGTTTTTACTTATATCTACGTTATACATAAACTACTGAAAGTGTTAATATATATATTTTTTTGGGGGGGAATTTTACTGCTTTTATTATATTTTAATCTGTTTTCTCATACAACATTATTTTGTGTTTTGGATTTCTTTATGAATTAACTGGTTTGTATATTGAAAAATATAACATTTGAAATAAAAAGATTAAAACAATAATGGATCAAATTTTGATTATTATTTCGAGTAATTTAAGTGAATATCAAATTAGGCTCTATGGGAAGAACGATATAACACATAAAGTAGCAAAGCCAAATAAGTAAATACGACGAATTACCTGGTATTCCCCAGATTCATTTGTCAATCAGTATATAAATATCTCATATGCCGCTGTATGGAAGATGATTTTCTTAAAACACGTTAACTCTTAAACAACTAAAGACACATGCTTGTATTATTTCAAGCATGTAGGTCATATAGTTCAAAAACGGAATTTCTGTCTATAACATGCTTGCAAACCCACTTGGCAAGATTTTATAACAAATGTTATTAAAGGATCTTAAATCATCATCATCAACAACAAAATTGTTACTGAATTTAATGTCAACACGGGAATATTTCTATAATACCCATGGAACCACAAATAGGATTCAATTTTTTCAAAACCTTTCTTATTCGATCTCTAAACAACAACAGAAACATGTCTGCCGGTATAATAGTTCTGAAACAGAGATTTTTCGTATTAAACCTCCCCATATGCCTTTGGAAGTCGATTTCCGCGAAACACTTTTTGTTTTTATCACTATTTAATTTTAAAATTCTTGCTAAATTTTATGTTTGTAGTTCCCATAGTTCCAGATATATAATGACTGAGTATGTGTATGTTTTTCTCCAACACACGTTTATATATATATATATATATATATAAGTAAAGTTACTTAAAACACATTTATTATTATTTATTTTCCCTCTCACACTGCACATCCCGCGATTTCCACGGGTATGTATTTTTCGACTATTTAGCTGTGCAACCCGTTCAGCTCTTGTTTATGCTTTCATTTATGTTCTTCGGTTCATATTTTGAAAATCTAATTCTATATTTTGAAATAAAAACTGTTTTACAAAATTTTTTCGTATATTTTAACTTTAAAATGTTGATTTAATTTGTACATTTCAAATACGTAATAAAACAGTGTTTCCAAAGGGGGCGGGCCCCCCAGGGATAATTGAGGGGGCGCGAACATATCGAAAAATAAAAGATTTAAAAAAATAATTAATTGACGGAATGAATTAAAACAAAATACTTCTCAGACATAGTAAGAAATGCACTTTTACTCTGGACATACCATATATGATATATAAGTCATCTCTGGCACAAAAACTTTCAATACCTAATTAGCTATCTTTGATCCAAAAACCAAATAAAAACTTTTTTATTTTATTTGCTGTAATCTCATGATAAGTGATTTTACTACTCTTTCTACAGAGAAAACAAAAAACTCCAGACCCAGAATAATAGAAAAAATTTAAGAACATAAAAAATCACTGTGTTTATTTTTGGAAACACAATATTTATAGCTGTAATCCGTTTTCGCGGAGCAAATCTATATTTGATCCTTCTAAGTTATTGGTACAATAAAGCTAATATGACCTCTCTTATGTGTTTGTTTCCTATTTAGGTTAGGCAATGTATTTATATTTCGTGTTGCTTTTTCCATGCAAGAGTTTTATGATGGAAAATCACTATATAATTTAAATGCTGATTACTTTAAGGCGATCTCTTAACCCCGAAGTGGTCGCTGGACACACAAATCACAAAAATCGTTAATTCTTGGCAAAACGATTTGAATTTGTTACCAAAGAAAAAAATTGAAAAGTTCTGGAAAAGTAGGTGTTTCTGCTTCCTCTCACCAAATTATTCTCTGAATCAAATGATTGTATCGTGTACACAAAATAATTATATATATATATAAAAAAAAAAGGATTGGGTGACCAACAAACTCGCCTAGCCGTATCGAGTACGCGCCTGTCTTCGGGTTAAAACATGTTTGAAGTCTTGCCAAATATTAAAAATAATGCAATTATTCTTCATATGAATTTTAAATTATTGTTCATTATTTAACATCAATTATAAAATGCTAACTCTGTGAGGCTTAAAATTGCCACCCGCTTAAAACTAATTATAATTGAAGCAAATCATTTCAAAAATTATTTTACATTTTTATAAAACATTTGTCGCAGCACTTGGTTTCTACCTCCTTACAATTCAGCCATTATATCAATAATGTTTTATTTTCTTGACAAACGCAAACTGCGTAAGAGCTTAGTATCACTCGTACTTAATGTATCAGTGCTGCACAGAGTATTTTATGAACTACCACCAATAATTAAAATAAAAGAAATCACAATGTTTAATAAGTATTTTAAATGAATTCCATGTGGGCTTGTCTTGAAAGCAAAGTTTTATAAGGAATGCTTATGATTAGAAACTGACCCTCTCGGAGCTCTTTCTATATTTAGCTGATATCTATATATTGCCTTTCTGCTGTGCCACCGCATTTTGCAATATGTTCAATTTAAAAATTAGAGCATGAAAATAACATAATAATTATCCCAGCTACTTAATTTTTTTTTGCTTAAAAGCAATGGCAAAATTTTAATACTTACGTTATTTATTTGTATGGTTTATAATTAAGATCGCGTATTATGAAGGTATGTCAAAGTGCAGCTATTACGTATTCTACTTACATTATTTCAATAAGGGGGCGCGATAAAATTGTGATTGAAAAGGGGGCGCCAGCATTGAAAGTTTTATAGCCACTGGGTTACACATAGATAAATGTATAACTATGTAAATAGTTAAAGTTTTAAATATTTTATTGTCTGCTTATTATGCTTCTATTTTCAATATATTATGAGTTCCTTCCTATTTTACAAGCTGTCATTAAACTTGCAATGTACTTTGTTCGAGTGGATCTTAAACCTAATTTTGAAGATAATGTCTAATTTAACTGAGAGCGGGAATTTGCATACAATTGCGGCGATGAAACAATGCATGCTCCTGACCCATTTATTTTAATGATATGTTAGCCTAGTTAAATATATTAATTAAAACCTTAAAATGGTTTTTTATTCCTGCTAGCTTTTACTCATGCAGCTTATTGATTGAGTAAGCTAAAAAAGTTCTCAACCCTTCGAATCATTTTGAAAAGCCTTCTGTCCTTTCTATCAAACTATTTGTTGTTCCCATCAATGGATCTGCAAATCCCGACAATAATATAATGTGTATGTATTTTAAAAATTCAATTCAATATGAATGTGGGTGCATGTTGTGTTTACATTTTGCCAAGCACATCTTTTAAGTCATACATGGTGGTATGTTGATGTGAATATTTAGCTAGGATTACCAATAATTAACACAGATATAAAACTATTTATTCCCACAAATAACAAGGCAAATGTGGGGACAGAATAATTTGTGCATATAGCCATCCTGCGATAGCTATGTCGTGTTGGATCCAAGTGCAAGCTAGGAGGTGTGGATCATTCCAAAGGATGAGACATTTGTAATTCTAATAACTTTTATTAAGAATAACTTAAATTACTTAGGATTTAATGAACAACTTTCTTAAGTGAGAATAAGCTACAAATTAAACGAACATTTAAGTCAGATCGCACTATCAGACTTACTTTATCCAAATTTATAAAGCATCATCTACCTAATCTAACCTTCTATACAAAATATTACTGTTTATAAAGTAACCCTCCTACCTTGGTTGAAAGGACTCCCCTATCTCTGCTACTTGTAGATAAGTACTTGCAAGTACTGCTACTTTTTCTTATAATTAATATTATTAACGAAGATGCGTATCCTTTCTTTCCCTTGTGAGTAGCCGTCGAGAATTAATTTGTTCCAAAAAGATCCGCACCAAGTTATTCCTAAGATTGCCGTTTTATCTCACTAAACCCTCTATCCGCTTAAAGTATATCTTACTGTACTTTTCGCTTTGCTTCTTTCTGTTGGGGTTGGAAAAAGTTTGCTAAGAATCTTGGTGTAGTCAAAGAACGTAGGAGTTATGTTGTAGTTAAAGAATCTATAGATGTCGCCAAATTAAACTGCTTTTTGTTCATGGCTTAAGCCCCATGCATTATCTTTTCGGTTTTGTATCTATCTTCTTCTTTCTTACCTGAGAGATTGCCCCCTTGCCTTCTTCCGAAACTATATGGGTATGTGTGCCTGAGGCACACAGTAGCGCCCCTCTTCCCACACATATATATTTAATGGTAAAATAAAGAGTACTCTAAAAATGAGTCTGTTTCTAAATTGTTTGCACGCTTTAAATGAACGTCTCAGTGGGGGGGGTTAAATCTGCGATATGTGCCCTTCATATAAATTTCAGCTACTTTCTCCCGGAATATATACTGGGAAACCCAGATTCTGAGCATCTACATTTAAAAATAAAATTATCGTCATATATATACCGCTTTTAGTTTTAAGAAATTTTAAGCAAACTTTAAGTTTCAATTAACTTCTTGTTAGACTAAATGTGAACAGTATAGATTACAATTATGTGCAAATATATAATCATCAACAATAATATTTCATGGAGTCTACTTTTAAGTTAAATAAGAATAGCAATGAACAAATAGTTTTATTACCACATACTAAAAATATACTGTAATTAAAAAGAAAATTAAAACAATTAAAATAAAAAAATTACATACAGGCATTTCAAACGGCTGTTACTGTGTTAATTTAAATAGATGATAACAAAATATAATTAAGAAAAATCTACATTGCAGCAGCAGTACACTTTTACAAAACCGCTTATCCAATGGCAAAAAGAGCTAGTATAAGCTGGTGAGATTATGTGATATAAATCTTCTGATTATAAATCCTTTTAAAAGTCTTGACCTAGATTCCTCTTCCAATCAATTACATGTCTTTATATATAACTTTCATAGATTTGTTTTATGGATAAATTAAATATTGCATAAATTACAAATCAAAACTCACAATGCCGGATCCGGTTTCCCAATGAAATCTCATGATTTTAAGTAAAAATTTAAAGCAGATTTTCAGAAGACAACTCAAAACCTTTTAATTGATTTCTTAAAATCAAAAATTCAACTTAATTATGTCAAATGATCCAAATGAAAGCGCGAGCAAGTACGGAATAACGCATGACGGTGTTTTTTATAGATATTTAAACAAAATTTTGACGTAAAGTATTTATAATCTATTTCATACCATGACCCTATCATTTCCTTTTTAGAAAAGAATTAATACGACTGAATATTTCGAACAAAAATATTACTTTATGATTACAGACATGTAAATAAATAATTTTATAAGACAAAAGTACTTGTAGTGTTTCCTCCTTCACCAGGAGGCGCCTGTACTGCCCTCCGAAAATAATGTGTTCTTATGTGTATAAGAGAAATAGCTTCGGCACAGGCGCGATAAGTCGATGGCCATTTTGAATACTACCTGTGGGTCCTTCTGATTTTAAATTTTTTATATTTATAGTAAATAAATGTGTTGTTTTCTTGAAAAATACGTCTGTCGGTGAAGCTACAACAAATATTACACCTTTACCACAACGTATCTCACAATCCCCTTTTTATTCACCGAAATAATCCCTAAATAAAAATTACAAAATTTGAAGTTAACTTCTATCGGGTAGTCATAAACACATACATTTTTAAAATCTTTCTAATCGCTTCTTTATTACTACTAAAGTAAAACTGTTTTGAAATGTTAATGAAAAGAACCAGCTTGACCAATTCGTTTTATTCCTCTTAAAAATTTTAAATTTGTAATAATTTTGTAAACTTCAAAAGTCCTTAAAAAACCTTCCTAATGGTATAAATGGAAAGAAATGGTGTCAAATTTAATGAAACTGCTATACTCTGTTTCACCTCAAGTTGGCAGCGTTGGGAAAGGTAGGGAATGTAACAATCCGCTTGAAAACGTATATATAGTTCCAACATTAAATCAATGCAATGCACAGAAAAATTATTAAAAATATCATGTATTATATAAATTGTAGGTTTAAAGATATATTTTAAGTTAATCACATCTTAAAAGCATTTATTCTTTAATCCCTGTGAACGAATACAGTAGAAAAACAACCACATAACTTTTGGTGGACAACAACAATATTTGGCTGAAAAACCGGTTTTCAAGATTACATTCTTCCAAAATATTCGCTCCAAATCAACGCCATTCGCTTTGCGATTTAGCTTCGTTCTTATATAATACTTTTACATCTCGTGCGCTATCTTAATTTTGTAGATTTTGAAATTTAAACATTTTTTACAACAAAAACAGTTCTAAATATCAAAATATATAATTTTTGTATTAAATTATTATAATAAATCTTTTTTTCTTCAAAAGTTATGCTTATTGAGCTGAATATATAAACTTTGCATATAATATTAGTAACATACCCTTGGAAGTATGCACGAGATATTTTTTCCAGATAAACTACAAATTTTATAAAAGATTATAAGTTTTAATATTGATAAATTTTTGAAATTAATCCCCAAATTCTATCATGTACTTCTGTATATCTTAAGCTAACGTACATAAACGGCATTTACATGTAATATGAAAATTACAAAACCGATTTAAAATAAGTAATAATGTTAGTCAATCCTGACTTAAACAGTTGACTCCAGAGTCTCCCAGCGCAAAATAATCAATTTTGAGTGGTGCAAACACTGTCCATATTTATGGTTCTCTTTAGTCGATAGCTTAATTACTCCTTCATTATTCTCTCATGACACAATCACGACACAGTTTCTAGTGGACTGACATTTATTTTTAATTTTCACAAATACCCTTTTTACATTCATATCAGAATTACTGGCATGCGCAGTTGGCTGGCGCAAACACAGTTCACACATATTCTAGACATACTCCTACTCCTCTTAATTACAACAGATGGCGTTTCGCACGCCAGAAATCCAAAAAATGGAAAACAGACATTAATTATTTATAAACAAGTGATAGAAATTTTATTTTATAAACAGATGTAATAAAATGAAAATTATGAAACTAAAGAGATATATGAGCCGTTTATTTTGAAAATAGCATAAGTCACTTAAAAAAATCAATGTAATGATAGCATGTGAATTATAATTTAACCGTATTTTTTCATTTAAAAAAATGCAATCAACATGTTGGGAACTATGAAATTTTATTCGAGAAAAGTTTTATAGTTAATCAATCAATATTTTTAAACATATTGGAAACATAAACTTTAAATACTTGATTAAAGAAGGGGCTTATACTATTGTCAAAAAAAACCCATACAATTTTAATGAACAGTTCTTTTTTCAAGAGTACTTTTTCGTCGCCAAATATGGAGAATTTTATATTTGTTATAAGCACACTCTTCCCAGAGTAAACCTTCGGTGAAAATGGACGGTCTCATGGGGTATCCTTCCTTAAAGTGCTAACTTAAGGTGAAACGAGCTATACTAAAGTCCTTAAAGGACCTATGAATCAAAACATACATTTAAAAAAAAACAGAACGAAATAGAAATGTATTGTTTGTATGAAAAAACGTGTCAATGTGCACAATCTTTTACTCATGAAATAAACAAATGGTCTAAAATTAAATTAATACTACCAAGCATCCTTCCCGAATACGTGGATACTTTGGAGTACATAAAAATTTCATGGTTCACTGAAGTTTTGCAAAACGAGTAAAAACGCATATAGTATCACGTACTTTAAACTTAAACGAATTTTTGTAGTATATATATTTCCTTGCGTACGTAATGTATTGTCGGTTGATGGCTAGTTATATCCTGCCATGATATCTGACATTCATCAAGAAAACGACCAGATCAGGAAAGCTAGCCATCAACCGAATTTTTCATTTATAATTTGCTTGTTTGGATTTCATTTCACCAAGAGGAGTGAGATGAAAATATTATTTTCCACTTAAACACTTTTTATTCAAAACGATATTTATTTTTTTTATTTCTATTTCCATCATGAATACTACTAAAGCAAAAACAGATTCAATTCACCGTGCGTTTTTCTTTCAATATTGTACACCAGTAAGGTCCATGTAAACTTGAAAATTTTAAAAACCTAATTAATGGTGTGTGTTATTAAAAGTTAAACACCCAAAACTCATTGGAACAGTTACTAGGGTAGTCTCAAAAATAACCGGACCATTAGAAAATCAATTAAAAAAATGGCGCTTGGTTTTGTAGGATTGTTTCATTTTGCACCGCTAACCAGTAAATTTCTTTTTCTTCGCCTAATTCCTTTAAGAACTCCACCTAGATCCGCATCGTCGGAGCTTCCTGCCTCACTCTGAGTGAGGAAACGGGGCGTCACATTTACTTGCGGCGATTGGTATCTCCTATATGGTTCCGCACTAAAAAGTGATACCAGCTTTTCAAGGGAATGTACTAGGTCTACAAAAGTAAAAATACCAATCTGCAGCCCCATTAGATAAAAAAAGTTTCAAAAAAGTTAGAATGATTGTCAAAAGATAGTACTTCTGACTGGGATAAATACAAAAAATTTACATTGGGTTCTGCCCTTTGCTTGAAAAATGGTTTGTTTGAGGAAAATCGTGGAAAGAAAAATCTTTGCTAAAAATCTCTCTGCATATCTGTTTTTGTTTTTTTGCATTTTTGTGATTATAATTTGCTTGAAAGAATAAATTGAATGAGAGCGCTGTAGTTTTTAATATTTTAAAAACACTATTAAAAATAATTTATCTCTCTGCTTTTTGAAAGCGATCAAGGACTCATAAAAATAAATAACAGTGTTATGGGTTAACCAGTGTTTCAACCAAGGCGCGCCCCCTCTAAAGCATACCCCGCGAGGGGGCGCGAACATATCGAAAATAAAAGATTTAAAAATAATTAATTTACTGGAATGAATTAAAACAAAATACCTCTCAGACATAGTAAGAAATGCACTTTTTACTCTGATATAATTTATAGTATGATATATAGTCATCCTTCAAAAATAAAAAACTTCTTCAATACCTAATTAGCTATCTTTTGATCCAAAAACCAAATAAAACTTTTTATTTTATTTGCTGTAACTTCATGATAAGTGATTTAAATACAGTATTTAGAGAAAACGAAAAAAAAAAATCCCTATATTCCAGAATAACAGAAAAATTTAAGAACATAAAAATTCATCACTGTGTTGATATTTTCGAAATATTGCACAATATAGCTGTAATCCGTTTTTGCGGATAATCTATTTGACCTTCTAATTTATTGGTACAGTTAGTTATGACTTCTTATGTGCTTCTGCTTCTCATTTAGGAAGTTGTAAGTAATGGTCTTATATTTCTGTGTTGCGCTTTTTCCATGCAAAGAGTTTTGATGATATTTGGAAATCACGGAGAGCACTTTGAAGGATTACTTGGCTAAGACTTTTTAACCCGGAAGGCTAAAAGTGGGACACACAAAATCACAAAATCGTTAATTTGAAAACGATTGACCAGTGGCCAGTAAAATGAAAGTTCTGGAAAGTAGGTAAGTTTGCTTCCTCTTAATTAAATTATTCTCTGAATCACGATTTGTATCGTGTACACAAAAATAATTATATATATATAAAAAAAAAAGGATTGTAGACTCAATAACCCTGCTCAGCTGTATCGAGTACGCGCCTGCTCCCGGGTTAAAATACGTTGAAGTCTTTTTCGCTTTAAATATTAAAAATAATGTGCAATTATTCTTCATATGAATTTTAAATTATTGTTCATTATTTAACATCAATTATAATGCTAATTTGTGAGGCTTAAAATTACAATTCGCTAAAACTAATTATGTACTGAAAATCATTTTAAAAATCATTTTACATTTTGTAAACATTGTCGCGCACTTGGCTTTACCCTCCCTACAAAACGCCATTATATCAATAATGTTTTATTTTTCTTATAAATGAACTTCGTGCAAAGAGCGGACACTTCAGCCGGTATACTTTTTAATGTATCAGTGCTGCACAGAGTATTTTATAACTAATTAATTAATACTAAATTAAGAACACACAAGTTTAATAAGTATTAACGAATTCCATGGGCTTGTCTTGGAGCAAAGTTTTATAAGGAATGCTTATGATTGTGAAACTGACCCTCTGAGTTCTTTTCTATATTTAGCTGATATCTATATATTGTCTTCTAAGCAGCCACCGCATTTTGCAGTAATATGTTCAATTTAAAAATTAGAGAAAGGAAAATAACATAATAATTATCCTATTACTTAATTTTTTTGTTTAAAAGTAACGTATACAAAATTTAATACTTACGTTATTTATTAAAAGTGGTTTATAATTAAGATCGCATTATAGCTTAAGCGTCAAAGTGCATTATTATTGCATTCACTACATTATTAATTAATAAGGGGGGCGCGATAAAAATTGTGATTGAAAAGGGGGGCGCCAGCATTGAAAGTTTGAGAAGCACTGTAATAAAACCATACGCAATTTTTGAACCTAAGCTTGAGAAAATAACTACGCAGTGAAATTGCTAACAGCCTCCTTATATTGAATAACTGATTTTTTGCGATTCTTAAAAAATATCAGCTGATTTGATCAAATCGTTACGATAGCGAATAGTTATACACTTTCAACTTCATCAGAAAATTAACTCTTTAAATTGAAAAAAAAGGTTTTTAAAACTGACTATTTTGTAATGTACGAAAGGATACTTTGGGTACAAAAATACAACACTGAAATATACCTACAGGCTGTTGCCAGTAGTTAGCAGTCATCGACTAAAAGTGCATATTTTTCTGGCTATACTCTAATTTCATCAGACAATGAACCTATTAAGATAAAGAATAATGCATCAGTTTAATTTTATGTCCTGACTTAAGACTTTCTCCCACAAATCTCGTGCAAAAGCTTTCAAAATGAAGTTCCTGCCCCTATTTTATCGGTAATTAATGTCCATGGCTATAAAATGAAAAAACAAAACAAAAAAACCTGATTTATATCTCAAGTTAAACATAATGAAGCATATCGTTCGTAAATATATTCGTTTCTAATATAACTTTCATTATCTTTTTAATTTAAAATTTTGATTTTAGGATTTTATAACACAACAATTTATTTGGTGATGCATATTCTAAGCATTGTTTCTATGTAATTCATAATTCAAATGTGTTTATGATTTTTAATTAATTCGTATAAAATGCGTATTATATTTAATAAATGCAATATTTTGTGTTGCAAGTATATTTTAGACTTGTTACTAAAACTTAAAAAACTCCTATTTTTTTTCTTTATCTTTGTGAAATTTGACGCTATTTTTTTTTTAAAAATTGGAAATAGCGCATGTTTTGTTAAAAATAAATTTAATAATATTTAGAATATATATAAATGAAGAATCCAATGTGTGCCAAAAAGCAATAGTATTATGAACACTTTTTATTTTTTCTATAAGCTAAAAAGAAAAATTTTAAAAAATAAAAAATGATAGAAAACCCGTTTCTCAAAAAAAAAAAAAAAAAACTGTTTAAAATATATATTTAAAAAAAAAAAAAAACTAACAATTTAACCAATTAATTTTGATTGACGACTAAACTCGCCATGGATATTTTTGTTAGGTTTTTTATTCTTCCAAGTTATATCGTTTGGGGAAAAAAGTAAAATTCCCCAATTTTAAATTGAAATTTTTGGGGAAAAAAAACAAAACATTTCCTCAAATTTCAAGATGCTTAGAATATTTTAATACCACACCGGAATAAAACAAAATTAAAAACATAAAAAAAAATTTAAAGATGGCCCCCCTATTTTTCCCTAAGTTCACAAACGAATTCTTTTTATGTGCGCTGGAAAAATTTTTTTTTAGATGAGCCTAAAATGGGCCCAAAGGTAAAAATCAAAAAGGGTGTTTTTAAAAGGGGTATTTCGGTATGGTTGGGCCATGGGACAAATGTGTGACGCTGACCATGCGCTGAGTCTATTGATAGCTGCTGGGCCGTAGTTACCTTGCTATCGAGGGGTGTAAATACGAATTGTTCGATGTTAAAACAATGTGCTGACATTAGAGTGAAGACCCATTGCCATGCTACCTAAAGAAAAGTTATTTTATTGGGGTCTGAAAGGGGAAATTTTTTTCCGGGAAGAAAAAGCCGTCATCTCCCCCTAAAACCCAAATTTTCCCCAGAACTTTGGGTTTTCCGAGACAGAAAATATTCTTGGGTAAAAAAGAGGAAGTAAAATCGGGGGTGTGAGTCTGGGGCCCCCAAAATTGCAGGAATTTGGATGGTCACTAAAATTAAAAAAGATACCTATAAAAAAATTCCAATATATATATATATATATATATATATATATATATATATATATGCTAACCACAATTAAATAAGTAGAATATTAAATGGCAATTTTATATAATAAACATATCTTTTGGCCCAATATTTTAAAAGCGACACTTATTATGTGATTGACAAGTATACTCGTCATCACGCAATTCCCATTAGATACATAGTTGCGCGCTCTGGAACCGGGGGCCAAAAGTTGAAAGGGTTTAAAAATTTAAAAATTTAAAAAGGTCAATCCCCGGGATTTTTCCCTATCCACGTACTGTTGTGAAGGACTATGATTAAAGAACATTTTCAGAACATTTACTGGTCATACGATTATAACTTTTTTTTTATGTGTATTTATTGCGTTATTATTATTATTTCAATAAACTTATTTAAAAAAAAAAAAAAAAAAACAAGTTCTATAAAAAAATATAAAGACTACTTAAAGTCTACTTAGGTCAACATTTTTTTTTTTTTTTTTTATTTTAGTTAATTTTATTAAATAATTGCGATGAATATATAACATGACATACAGATGGGTAAAAATAATACGGGAAAACCGCAAAAAAAGGCATGGCCCATTTTCCGGGGCGCACAGCGCGCAATGTCATTTTTTCGTTGCAGTCCGCCGCCTAGCGGATTCAAAGGTAATGTAATGCTCAAACAGCTGCAATTTGGTGTTTCACGCGTCTATTGTAATTTCTGAAAAACCCCAAAATGACGGACCTGTACAGAGTTCGAAAAAAAGGGATGATTGTTGGGAAAGGGGTGCGCTGGTTTCTCGGTGACCCGGGAAAAAGCTAAAATTTTTTGGGCGTGCAAGAAATAATTTCATCTGCCGTTATGACAGCATACAAAAAGTGCGGGAAAAGTTGGGGCTGGCAAAAACAACAGTGGACGGGAAACACCGGGAGGGATAAAAAAAGTTTCCCCCTTTTGAAATGGCCCAAAGCCCCAAGCAATCGCTATCCCAAATAACGTCTGAGGTGAATAGTCATCTTCGTAACCCTATTTCAGCAAGAACCTTCCAAAGGGAACTGCATGCTTCGAACTTGTATGGAAGAGTTGCAATTCGTAAACCTTGGTAACAGCACGTCATGCTTTACAGCGACGCCAGTGGTGTAGAACACACAGACAGTGGACCCCACAACAATGGCAACAAGTCATCTGGTCGGATGAATCAACGTTCTCCCTATTCCAGACCACCGGACGAGTTTATGTGTGAGAACACCCAAAGAAGCATTGCTCCTGAATGCATCATGCCGACTGTGAAGCATGGAGGTGGGTCCCTTTATGGTATGGGGGCGTATATCTTGGCGTGGTCTTGGGCCACTTGTTACTCTGCATGGCAAGGTCTGCTGCCCACTATGTCGATATCCTGGGGATCAGGTGCATCCATTTGTCCAGACTTTATTTCCCTGGAGAATGCCCATTTTATCAAGCCGACAACGCTCCTATCCACAGAGCTAAAATCGTGCAAGAATGGTTTGCAGAGCATGAGGGGACGTAGGTCATCATTCTTGCCCCTCAGTCACCTGATTTAAATATTATTGAATATTTGGAGTCAAAACTCCGTGCTCGATTCCCCCTACCATCTACGATTTCGGCATTAGAGATCGCTCTCCACGCGAAGAATGGCTTCATATTCCATTAAAAGTTGTTCATGACCTCTATGCGTCCATCCCCCGTCGCATACAGTCTGTAATTCAGTCAAAGGGGGGTCCAACTCCCTATTAATAAAGCATTTCTCCTCTTTCATAGGTGTTCGTATTATTTTGTCATCCATGTGTATATAATGACATATGACATGACAATGCATAACATTAATATAATATATATGACAGAAGCACAATATTAAGTGGCAGAATAGAAAGCGATTTTTCATTTTAAATTCTACATGTGACGTTGGACTATTATTCTTTATGGACTATTTTTTTCATTTATAAACCGCATTCTCAGAAATTAAGCCATCCTAGGTAGAATTCCAACCCACGAACTTTGCATTAGAAGTCCGACGCGCTATCCATTGTGCTACGGGGACGCAACGAGTGATTTTCCTTTTCATATATGGTGTTGGACTATTACTTTTGATGGAATATTTATTCATTTATAAACCATATTCTCAGAAATTATGTGTGCCATCCCAGGTAAAATCCCAACCCAGAAACTTTGCATTAGAATTCCGACGCGCTATCCATTGCACTAAGGGGATACAACAAGCGATTTTCCTTTTTATATATGGTGTTGGACTATTATTTATATATATATATATATTTGTTTCTATTTATTCATTAATTAAATATAATGAATTAATATTTGAAAAAACTGTATTTGCATCAAGTGTCATCCACTACAAGTTCAGAAAAATGTATTTGAACTTGAGTGGACGAAAAATATTTTTTTTATTAATGATTGAAAATTTGAACAAGATATATATAAATATATATAGGAAGATTGTGAACCAATCATAGGGATTGAAAAGTCGATTTTTTTAGAGAAGATTTTTTTTTTAAAATTTACATGTGGAGTTGCATGGCATAATATTCCAAACGAGGAAAATTCATGTACATTTTAAACCGAAAATGTTTGATAACCCATTTGAAACACACGCACAGCTTCTCTCCTTAACATATTTATTTATATAGTACTAACAGAACTGCAAAGCTTCAAAACTATAAAATGTGTACAATTTTTAAAAGTGCATTAAATTTTGTAAGTAAAATTAAATTGCATTAGAAACAGAGAGAGTTATATATATTCCAATAAAAATTGATAAATTCATTTTTTCAGATTTTCTTAAGTGACCCCTCTTAATAAATTAACTATATAAATAACAAAAATTTCCTGCCTACATAAAAACTAAATAACCTTCCTTTTTTTAAAATACTGAACAAAACATTTCAGTTTATTCATTCATTGGCTACATAAAGTGTATATTTAAGGCTCTTAAATTATGTATTGAAATGTTTGCTTAGAAAATTCAAGCTGGTTAAAACAAATAGTTTTAGGAGGCATTAAATTTCCTTTGACCCAAACACAAACTGTATGACACTACAATAAACTATGTACTACATAACCTTTTAAGGGAATTTTTTTCGCAAGCTTTCCTTAAGAAAAATAGTCCTGTTTGCAGAAGTAGAATGAATGTAAATGCATATATATACGACAAAAAATGGTCTACGTCGAGCAGATGGAGTTAGGGCCACAAGAGATTACAAGAAAATGTTTATCTGACGTGAGCAAAGAAAGAATGATCTTTGCAATAGCTTCAAAGATGTATGTCGTATTTTTCCTTTATAGAGGTTAGCTGTTGCTTTGAAATATATTCGTAAATATTACATGGAAATATTGTACGTAATTATATACAAAGAGTAAATATTCTCCGTTATATTACCGTTGAAAGAAACTGCAGTTGGGCCTAAAATTAACGAATTCACCAGGACCAAATATTTTGTTCGTTAAATCGGGGTTATTCGTTATATCGGGATCCAAACAAAATAGAAATTTTTGGCATTTACCTTCTGGAAATTTTACTATAAGCAATTACATAAAAATATCCGTAAGTAAAATTTTTACATTATTTATTCAACAGCTAAAAACACTATTAGTGAATTATTGCGCACCAGTTAGTTTGAAGTTTTCAAATGCTAACGATAGATGTTTGAATATCTTTTCATTCCTGACTAAAATAGTTCTTTTTTCCCTTCTTTATGCGGAGAAGGAAGTACTTCGTAATTTACACCCTGATGCACACATATAAGGCAGTGTTTCTCAAATTGTGGGGCACGCTCCCCTTGGGGGGCGTGATAACTCTGCAAGGGGGGCGCGAGCGTATTGAAAATTCGAAAACTAAAGGTTATTTAGAAAATTATTAATTTACTGAAAGTAAACAAACAAAATACTTTCTGATATAATAAAATACAGAATACACATTTACACTGATACAATACACTTATAAATGTATCAGTACTGTACAATGTATATTTTATTATTAATTTAACAATACTAAGTTAAGAACAAATTCGATAATTATCAGTGACCCCATGGGCTTGTATTAACACTTATCTTCATAATTTGTACAGTTTATAATTAATTCCTTAACTGCCTGTTAAAAGTTACGCAATTCGCTCCCCAATTTCATCGTTTACCACGTAGACGAGCGTATTTTGATGTTTTTTTGCGGGGGAGGGGGAGGAGAAAAAAGAAATAAGCAAAAATCGTCCGAAATAAGTAAATCCTTCGCAAACGCTGTCAAGGCCCGTTTATTGCATTCTAAAGCCCTAGGAATAATTTTATGGGTCACACTGCACCGAAAAAAATTGTACTTCGGAAAGACGTATATATACGTCCAGAAAATTAGTACTTTGGCTGAACGAGACGTTTATATTCGTCGGTGGCACATAAGAGGTTTAAGTCGTATTGTAGCTTTAGTGTCAAAGTATAGTATTATTGAATTCAATACATTGTTATTGTTTGGAGGAGGGCGTAATGAAAATGATGATTGAATAGTGGGTTGCATATATTTAAAGTTTTAGAAGCACTGATATAAGGTATGTTTTCACAATTTTCAAATGATGCACATCTTTGAGAAATGTAACAAATTTGATATGAGTTTCATTATCAATTGCTGCATCAAAATCGCTATTTATTGGCTCCAACAAATCAACAGTTTGCCTAACTTCAGTTGCACACAGAAGTTGGTGCGTCATAAAATGTAACATAATTGCTAAAATTTTAAAGTATTTCCTGCGTTATGTAGTGGGATGAGATAAGACAGGAGTTTCCTGTCCTATTCAAAACTCACATGATAGATTACACTCGTGACTCATCTGCACACTTTGCGATCGAAATTTGCTTCTTTCAAGAAAAATCTTTTTTTTGTGTGTTTCGGACCAAAAAGGATGTCATTTGAAAGAAAAATTCAATTTTTTCTAACACAAACTAATAAAAGCATTTTTTAACTATTGCAATAATCCGTTAATTCGAAGTTTATTATTCGTTAAACAAGGGGTGTAGCCTTCATGTTAATCAGAAACAGAGAAAAATTTGTTAAATAAGGGTTCGTGGAATCGGAGTCCAACTGTATTTTTACAAGTCTGTTACATTCCTCCCCTGAATGAGTAATATTTATTTCATGATAGACCCCTTGTGGTTTAATTGGCCACTGTAGTATAACAGTCATGGTCACGGACTCACATTGAAACATGCACATTCTAATTGCTTTCTGTGTGCTTTGAAAAATTATTTAAAAATCCATAAAATATAATAAGATATTATATAAAAGTTTAAAATCTAATAAGTTGTTTTTAGAGATATCTTTACCCAATATAAGCTTCGTTGTTAAATATTCAAAATTTTACATTAGTTATTTCTAAAATTAAAAACCACTCGTATAAATAATATAAATATAAGTTAAAAATATTTGTAATTTCGTCTGAAAGCGTATTATGTAGTGTAATAAAATACACGTAAGATAAACTGTAAATAAGTATATTTCGCTTGAAACAGACTGTTCTTACAAGAAATTAATTCAAATGTCCTCTTTAATTTTTTCACCCTTCTTTCTTCTACGAAGCGATATCTGGAATTTAAGTACCGTTTCGATTGAGCTCGCATAAAATTTCTTTTTTGAAACAAAACTTACTTTTACAAGAAATAGCATGCTTGGGTGTGTATGGAAACTGTTTTTCTACATAATTACAACCATTCATTGTAGACTCACTCGAATCCAGCACTCATACGCAGTGATTTTACTTTTGGGTCCAGGATGTAATAACTCCTTGACTTCCACACTCTTTACAAATATAACAAGACTTTATTACATACTTTTAAATATGCTATTATCATACGTTATTTAGAAAACTCGGTAATATGGTAAATCCCAACAGGCCGCATACCTTCTCACTCTCGAGTGTGTGTGTGAGTGTACCAATACACCTTTATATACCGGCGCTTTCATAGCGCCCTCTATAGTTGGACTCTTAAGACATTGTACAGGCATTTGTCATATTGGAAAAACAACTTGTCTACACCCTCTTCAAAAAAAGATGCCACCAGTGAAGAGAGCCACTGCTGATCCGCTACTTGAGGAAACTAATCACAAATCAGTCTTATTGTGAACCGTCCGTTTTTCCGCGAATTTTCTCATTCGGCTTTTCAACCAAAGACATTGCTGAGCAGTTGTTTGTGGAAACTTATCACAAAGAAATTTCATTCTAAGTCGTCCTATCTTGAGATATTTCTTATTGCTTTTTCAACCAAACCATCATTGACATTAGAAGGCTGCCCACTCCGCGCTTCATTAGAAACATTGGTGCACCCATCATTGAATTGTCAAGGCCACTTTCTCACCATTTTATCACTCATTACATTTTCACTATAAATCTCTACAAGTTGACGATGAATTTCAACTAACTGAACATTCCTTGCGCTCAAAAAACGGATTACGGAAGCGGAATCGGCAATTGCCTTGAACATTTTGAACTCTTACTATGACATGTAAAAACAACACAATCAGCCTCTAATGACGTCACTGAATTGACAATCAACCAGAGACGCGCGAGTGCCAGTGGTGAAATGCAAAACTACCACTTACATTGTGGTAGAACGAAACAGTTTTTAGTTTTTGGGCATGCATCGTACTATATATGATTTAAATTTAGGCACACTATGGTGTTCTATATGTATTCTACTGAGTAATCCTTTAGCTACCGACGGTATTTATAGGTACCACTTACTTTAAAAATTGCATAGAAGAACCATTTTTACGAATATTCTGACGATATACTTAGCAGTAATATTCTTTTAAATCAACTCTTCCAAGATATATGACAGCACGGGCTCTATCATGAGTATTTTGGGGGAAGGCGAATAGTTTTATAGCAGAAAATGCGTTTTCAGTGGATTGCGAAGGTTGTCTGTCGTTTTGGTTCCAAAAAGTAGTTAGTGTCAAAAGGTAAATCTTATCTTTTTTTAATATTAATGAAGCCCTTAGAAAACGATTTGACTATTAACTTTAAATGAACATTGCATATAATTAATTTTACTGTTGAATATCTTGAATTAACTTATTAGCTCTAATTAAATTTCCTAAAGTTGAGTATTTTTTTTTTATGTATATCCCTTAATTTTCAATGTAGATATTCAAAAAAAAATTACATTAAAAAAACTACAGTAAATCATAATGCGGTAGATAAAGTATTAAATTACACAACTATTTTAAAAAGTATGCTAAACATGTTTTTTTTTTTACCTTGAAATAAACCAAAAACCATAAGGAATAAGAAACTAATTAAATATGTAGTTAAAATGTAAAATTAACTTCATCACAATATATTGTGATTATTATTCTTAAAACGGACAACATACTTATGAAAACTCATTTCAAAAACTTATAAAAATCAATTATGGATAGTTCTATTAGAAAAAAAAGCAACTAAGATTTATTTATATCCACGCGTAAGAAAAAAACTTGAAAATAAAAGAATATTTATTTCATAAGTCGAAATTTCTTTATTCAAATATCTCATATTTTCTAATAAGGATCACATTCAGGAATGCGGGTATTTACATTCAATGGCATGGAAGTAGTTGTAATTAAATTCCTTTTCATTTCTAATTTATTAAATGATAAAATATTTCTTTTTTTTACATGCCGAATGAACCAAAAAATGAATTAATATAGAAAGAGCAATGCTTGGATAAGATTAATTAATTCTATGTTAAATATCTTTTTTATCAAGATTAAATAGCATATTAATATTGCTTATAAAAATTGGTGCACTTCTTAGGGAAGAACATTAAAATAAATCTATCCCATTTTTTCACAAATGCTAATTTTTCACATTTTTTTCTCTTTTATCTTTGCAAATAAAGATGGAGATTTAAAAACCACTTATTTTTTATAGAATGGTTCATCCAGAAATTAATTTCCGGAAACAGAAATTGTTCTCCCGTTTTTTTTTCCTGGAAAAAGAAAAGAAAAAGGCTTTGAGTGTTATATTTGTATAGAAATCCAGATTTAAGAAGTCTTTCAACTGACTAGTTTTCTCATAAACAAGTATAGTGGAGTGTATTTTATCCCCTTTTTTTCAAATTAAAGAATATATTGTATTTACTTCACATTGATTGTCTTTTAAAATAAATTCTAATGTTTCATTTATAGCCATTTTGATTGATAATGACTTATATATACGTCAGCGAGAAGTTGTGTTTAAGTTGGTAAGGATGTATGTATACGATTTGTGTTTTTAGTATCAAATGGTAAAGCCGTTCATTTACGTCAGCATCTGAGGTTTTACAGGGAGGTTGTGTGGCATTGATTGGCACAACATATAGAATTAATTTTAGCCTTACACCTTTAGCAAATGTTTCCGAAGGTGAGTTTACGATTATCT
Organism: Trichonephila inaurata madagascariensis; assembly: GCA_019973955.1. Lineage (NCBI taxonomy): Eukaryota > Metazoa > Arthropoda > Arachnida > Araneae > Nephilidae > Trichonephila > Trichonephila inaurata. The sequence goes on along the minus strand of BMAV01018086.1, from coordinate 204 downwards.
AAGATGGTAGCGTGTCGGCCAAAACGAGTGGTTACACCTAATGAAATCTAGAAAAGTTTAACGAATAAGGGGCAGGGGATGATTTTTCTGATACAAACAATAATGATGAAGGTAGAAACAATCGACAAAAACAAGATTTGGTTCCTGCAAAAAGGAAAAAAATAAAAAATGAACGGGGTAAATTATTGTATTAATTTTTTTTTT